>JANSTP010312139.1:0-16971 GCA_025330745.1 Cladonema radiatum | reverse complement strand
ATGGTCAAACTCCATTGCATTTGGCAAGTCGTGAAGGACAGATTGATGCTGTTCTATTGTTAATTAATAGCCAAGCTGACATTAACGTCAAAGATGAAAACGGTGAGACTCCACTCCATCTTGCAAGTCGTGGTGGCCATATTGATGTTGTTCGGTTGCTCATTGATAATCAAGCTGATGTGAATTTGAAGGACATTCATGGTGATACCTCACTTTGTTTTGCTATGGATAATAGACATAATGATATTGTTCAATTGCTAAGTAAACAAAGCTCAGAAATAGTTCAGAAATAGCCTGGTAGTGGTGCAGAGTAAGAAAAAGTAAGTAAGAAAAGTAAGTAAGGCTATGATTGGTTTTCAAGATATTAAAGAACGTGCACATTACTCGTTTGAAACTCCAGAACCTAATATTCCAGCACGTTCCTTTGATTGGTTTTAAATTCTACCAATTTCTTTTTCAAAGCTTTTTGTGCCAGTTGTTTTGAGTGTCTGTCAAACGTTATAATAACATGCTTTTTGAAACTTTCGGAACTCAAAAATTTCAAAACTTTTTGTCATCAGACTTCAAACGTTCTTTACATAACTGATTGTAAGCTTTTTCAATCGTATTTTGATGACTCCTGAGTTTTCCTTGCTAAAATTCCTCGAATTCATAAAAATTGACCTAAACTTTAAGTGGCTGGTTCTCCGAAAGTGCAAACACTTTTTTCATGTGATTTTCATCAGGAATCTTCCAATTACAGGGGCTTTCTTGTGCATTATGGGTTTCCATCAAATCACTACAGATTTCGGATTTTTACCAGAAATGGACTCATAATTTGACATAACACTTGTCAAAAATATGGTTGTCATAGCACTTGCAAGCTTGATCACAAAACTTTATAGTCACAATAGATGAGTTTTTGAAATGCAGTTTTCATAGTTTCAGCCAGAATGAGAGTATCGATTGAAAAAGGAATTTTCCTTTTTTGTATTCATTCCTATTTTCTAGTTAGACCAATTTTACTAATTTACAAAATAATTCCTGAAACAGGCTCAGGTTTCTAGGTTATCAAAAATGGTAGAAGTTTTCTCAAAGTTGTTATTATAATTTCCTTAAAGTTTTTTTTATATATGTTACCCATAATATTATCAGTTCAATAATTATTTTTCATGATAGTTAAATTTGAAACATTTCTTTAAGATCTGAGTGTAGTGGTAATCACTTTATTGCAAATTCCGATGACAGTTTCGGAACGGTTGAGGTTCGAATCCTTGAGGCGGCTCACTCTCGGGTTGTTTAGTAGAGCAACTGTCAATTGACGTTGTAGACACAAATGGGAGCATGACGTACGATAAGACCAGAGGGCGTCAGTTTATATAGGTCACCAGATAGTGTGCCTGAGCTCAACCGACGTTAAATAAAGAAAACTTTACTTAAGATTGTAAACAATTCAAATTATTTCCCTCTTTCAGATGACAGTCTGATGACCATGGCTAACCACTCCCCTTTGCGAACTTTATATAAAGCCTGGAGTATCGCCAGTGACAACACTATATTTGTCGGGCAAAAAGTTTCTTCATTTTAAGATTTTGCAAACTAACACTGTCTTTCATTTCAAATTTACTTTTTTCAGAAAAACAATAACACAATTTTGAAAAAATAGTTTATTCTGAGCGTTAAACAACTTTTAGGTTACTATAGTTTTTGGTTTTTGCATTCAGTTACTTCATTTTGAGCTGAGATTTGTAGGGAATAGTAAAATTATTCTCAATATCTTTTTGTTTACTGCACTTTTGAAACTTATTTACAGAAACATTTCCTGAAACTCCCACTCAATCTTTTTTCAGCCTTCTGATACTCATCTCATTAGAAAATAAAAGTCTATATTGTTTCTCTATAACACATAATAAAATTAATTATTTTTATAATTAACATTAATTTTTATCACTGATCATTTGGATTGATATCGATTTGTTCTAGCATGAATTTCAAAATTGGCTCATTGATATTGCCCCGATCCTAAATATTCAAATTGTAGAAGCCAGAGATCAGTTTCATTTGAATTTGAATTTAATAAGAAAAAAGGTTTGCTTTGGGAGATATAAAGTTTTTATAACTTCCCTGAATTGCTACAGATTTAGAATGTTTTATTAACGTTCAAAACTGAACAGTACTCACTTTCAAATGGAATTGACTTCCTTTTATATATGGTAGCAGGGTTTTTCTTTTCGAGTTTTTAAGCAAATTTTTTTTCTAGGTTACAAGTATTTTGTGAGGTGTAGTTTTTACACTCCTTCAATGTCAAGTCTGGGGTTAAGTTAAGGATGCTCTAAATTCACGTGATGAGGGTGGATGACCTTATGTTCCAATGATAATTGAAATATTTAACCAATATAATTTGCATTAATAAAAATCTACATTAAACTCCTATACAGATGCCTTATTAGACATCTCACAAATTAACTCATACTTTCAATATCAAGAAGAAAAAAAGGCATATATTTGAAAAAAAGTACACTTAAAAGCAAATGTCTACAGAAAACCTATTTTTTGCTGGACTACGTAATCTATGGAATATGAATGATTATTCTACTGAGGAGTAAATTTTTCAATTTCCTTGGAAAGAGAAATGATCATAAAGGATTCTTTATTTGTTTTGTCAAAATACGTATTTGACAAATATGATCAATTCTTTGTTTTCATTATTTTCCTTTCTTGGTCAAAAATGTGTTGGTATTATTTTAGAGTATTTTAATAAAACATTTTAAAATTTATTGATTTAGTGGGTGTTGTTTTATTTGCTAGAGTGCATGTGTAGATACAGTAGTTTGCCATGTCTTTTGGTCGTTATAAATCATAGTTATTTCACATTAGCATTTTATGACGCTTGGAGAGAAAATAAATATTTTTAACTATTTGATTGTACAACACATGTAAAAGGATTTTTTTTAAATTTCCAATTTGAGCAATTTAAGATACACAGCTATTTTTTCGCAATAATACTTGCAAAGGACTTGTTTACATGAATTAAGTTGTTTTCATTCTTAACCATTAATGTAAATTTAAATTATTAGATACATATTAAATATAGAATGAAAATTAACCGTTTACATTTTATTATTAGCAAACTTCTTCCAAATATTTCTTTATCATTAGATTATATGAGCAATTACTTTTTGTAGTAGTTTTTTGATTTAATTTGAAAACTTGTATTAATATAACTCTATTTTTAAATAATTTTTATGTAAACCATATCTGATTAAAAAAGTGTTTTTCATTGTTTTTGTAGCTATTTGTTTTACATTTCCACTTTTAATAGGAAGGTTTTTGTCTCACATTTAGCAAAACGAGATATGAACAAAAAGCAATATTTTTTCCAAAGAAAACAAAGATTAGAAAGATAGCATCATAGATCACATGTGATGACCATCTATTTCAAGAGTGTAATTGATGATGATGAGTAAATACTTACTCTGACTTCATAGGAATGTTTTTTTTAGGAGAAAAAAAAAAGTTTTGGAAAGTAGGCATTGAAAATGTTTCTGACAGATTAATGTATCTAGTCTAATCTATCAAACATTTCATTAATGATAAATTAAAAACATGATGTTGGAATCATTATTATAAGTTATCAATGTGAAGTGCATTCATACTTTCATATGAAGGAAAATGGATGTGGTATATATTTTTGTGAACAATATCACTTAGTATATAGAGATTTTATATCAGAGGTTTCCTATTTATGGATATTAAAACGTGTCTTTAACAATTGATTTACAATACATACATAGTTTTTCTTGTATGCATGTGCCATAGTTCCCATTTTTGCTAAAAAATATTGAAAGAAAACAAGTTCTTGGGAAAACAAAACATAGGGTAGAATAATCATAGATCGATCTGTAATTGTTATTAAGCTTTGAACGATCTTCATTTAATTTACTTTTCAGTTTTAGTAGAAATTCAAACAAATATTAATCATTCTTCTATTTCAATATGATTTAATTGAAATTAATTACAACATTATGAAAAAACGTTTGCAAATCAAGATAGATCAATATAATCATTTCATTCTTCATAAAGGTAAGGGGAACTATGTTCTTTGTTTCATCATATATGGTTTCATAAATAATTGATATTTTTCATTAAAGGGGTTTTGTTCAAACTTCTACTCTTTTTTCTGCTGATCAAGTGGTCTTAACTCCTGGTCAGCTGTGATTACTTCATTCTGTATTAGAGCTTGTTTATGTTAGAGCTATTTTATAAATATGAGTAGAACTTGAAAAATGTTGACAAAGAAAAACCCAATGTTTTGTTTTATCTTTGCCATCACATTTTTGGTCATGTTTTTGACGTTTTTTTAATTATGCTCTCAATTATAAATTTATTCCTTTTTATCTAAATGTTTCCACAAAGTAATTTTTTATTTAGATTAACATTAATATTCTGCATTCTTTTACATGTTATTTCTAATTTCTTGTCAATCTTGTTTGCTAAAAACAGTGCAATGATATTTTTGACATAGCAATGCAATATTGGTGATACAAAAAGTTCAAAATAAAACTAATATATTTTTTTCATGCAATATGGCACATTGTTTTCCCATCTACTTCGTTATAAGATTTGGTAAACACTAATTTTGATTTGTAAACACTAATTTCAAGACTAATGAGTAGGTACTTCTTGGTTATTACTTCCATGCATCCTTATCAAATGATTAGCAATTTTTACAGTCACTTTCTCTTTTTTTTAACATTGCTATTATTTTGTAGTTTTTTTTATGATTTTTATTGAATTTTTAATATTCATTGATAAATTCTAACAAACCATAAGTTTTGCTATCAGTCTTTTTAAGATGTATGGGATTTAGGAATAATATCGGATGCTATTGTTATACTATTTTTTGAAGAATTTATTTCTTTTTATCAACATTAGAATTTTTATTTGTATTGATAAAAAAATTGCAAGCTATGTTATGCTTTGGCTAGTTTAAAATCAAATTCATTTTTATTGTTTCAGATATCTAACAGATAAATCAATTTAGAGCACTGGTATTGATTTGGCTTTGATTTATTATCATTAATACCCAGAAGAATAATCGAACGTAATGTCAAATAAAAACAAATGTGAGTACAATTTTAGTTTCATACATGAATACCTGAAAAAGCTGAGGGCAGAGCTGAGAGGAAGTTTGCAGAGAGTGATGAACTAGGACATAGTGTATTTAAACAAACATAGCCATTGATTCACCTATCTCCCCGCACTCAAAGAGCAAATGCTATCCTATTTGTAGTTAACTAAAAAGCCAGAATATGGTAATAATAATAGCATTTACTTTGTCAATTTCAGAAAAATTACAATGAATTGACAGGGACTTCCAGTTGCTACTAAACAATCTAAAGGGTCCTGTTTAGAAACACTCATCAACATCAAATGTATGAAAGGTATAATCAAAAACAACTATTGTAAAAGCAAAAAATTATGTAAGTTTAATACAAACAGAAAAGATATCTAAAAAATATATGATTAGAACACAGCTTCACAAAAAATTCTCCTTAAGGATTTAACAAATTTCGACCGAAATTTTTGGATATTTTTTTTCCTTAGTAAACTGTCTGATGGCCGATCAATACAATAAATATGTGTCCAGAAATTGTATAATGAAGGCTATGTTCACAGTAGAGCAATTATCGTAGTGTAGTGTTTTGGAATTTAGTCCAAGCAAAGTTTGTATGTGTGAACAGTAAAAATATCCTATTGTTTTAGAGAAAAAAAAGCTTCAATACTGCATTATGTTTTTTCTACTAAGATCTCCATGGGTTGGTTAAAATAGTAATTTCAGTTTATTAATAAAAAAAGAAACTACAGTGGAGTGTTTAATTAAAATCCAAAAAATACTTATAATTTTTCACTTGTACCATAGTGAAGTAGCTTTCAAGTCGAGAATGATCAGTAAGAGAAAAAAGTGTTTTCAACATACTCATTATGCTGTTATAATAACATTTGTTACCACAGTAATAATTTTTTCAAATATTACCAACGGCTTTGCCAAATCTAATTTGCTAAGCGCCATTAAGGTAAATTTATATTCAAAATAAAAACCTCTTGATTCGTTTCACCTTCAAAAATCTCCCAGATAGTGTTCACACTACAAAATGTCACAACGATACATTTTTATATCACTAGCACCAGCGCAGCTATTTGATACAAACATCATACCAAATTATCAGTGTCTAGTGTGAATAAAAGCCCTGTCCGGTATAAAAGTTACAATGCTACGCAACATTACACAACGATAATTGTCTAGTGTGAACATAGCCAAAGGTTGATAAAAAGCTTTTTATGAATATAGTGGCAGGCTATTGAAATAATACCATTGGCAGAAGCTAATTTTTATGCAAGTTGCTAGTGAGTATGCCAGTTTATGACCTCCTCAATATAATTTTTAAAATCATGAGAAATAAGAATTTCAGTACTTGGTCAAAAATGAATTTGTAGACTAAAGGTTTTTTAGTACAAACTCTCTACTGGTTACTAGCTTTATGATTAAATGGCTTTTAGCATATTTATTAAATTCTGATGGAAAAATACAAGTTAGAGAAACAATAAGAAAATATAATCATTACTTTTTATTCTATCTCAATTCCACTTTTTGTTTACAAGATATTTGGGCTTAAATGCATGCCACCTAGGGAATTTCTCTGATAGCAGGAACAATTTTTATTTCATCTGATATAAAGTATATACCCTAACCCTGAGTATTTTTATTTTATGTATCTTATGTGATGCTATTTCGAATTATATCCAAAATGTAATATCAGGAAGCTACTACTATTTCTGTTTTTGGGTAGTTTGAATATGTTTATTTTGATCCAATACTTCAGCACCTGGGATTACTTCATCAGCTTGTTCTTCTCTAATCAAAACATTGTTATTTTGCTTTTGAGAGCAATTAGAGATTGTTAGTTGCTATTCTTATTAATACAGCTTTTTTAGTGATAACAATGTTGCTAAAAATAACATTATATGTATGATCTTATGATGTCATTGTGCCTCTGTCCTAAAATCTGTCCTGCAGTTTCAAAATTAGATATATCTGTCGAGCTCTTTGATGAATTTTGTATAATTTTTAGCATCAGATATATTGCGAGAAAATGAATTGCCAACATATTGTGACATTGACGGTAAGAGAACATTACTTAAAGATTTGTTTACATAGTCATTTTGTGTGTGTTCTTTTTTAATGATGTCAGCAGTATTTTTGGGGTCCTTTTCAGCAGGATCAGCAGTGCCATTTGATTGGCCTAATGATGGTTGTACTTTAAAAAGAAATTTGAAAAAAATTTAGTGACTCTTTGAAAAGCATGCTTGTAAAGGTACTTGAACTCAAAGTAGGACCTATTTCATAAAAAGATGATTATTTACTGCACTTTTGACAAAGTTTTTGATGAACACTTATTTGAAGTAATGCAAGTTACAAGTTGCAAGTTTAATATCATGTATGTTTTTTGCTGTTTTTAGTTTCTGTCAATAAATCATGTAAATACATAGAAATCAGTGTCTGTTCATTAACTCTCGTTATGTGGTAGTTTTTATTAGTTTTCCGATTGTGATACAATTGTAAGTACTTGCTTTAATTTCAAAATGGAACTACTTTAATCATATATAAACAATGCTATGAATGTGGAATGAGGGAAATTTTGTTGAGAAAAAGTTACTTTTCAAGTTATATGTTTCGATATGTGACTTGTACTAGAGCCTTTTTTAAGAAGCACTATTAGCCCATACAGTATTCAGAAGGGTTTGCTAAATTGCATCACATGCTAAACCTGCCCTCGCGCTTATGTAGTCGTCTTTTATGTGTTCTTTTGCCTTTAATGTGTATGATGTGTCAACTTTAGCAAGATACAGGATTGTAATTTATCGTCTTTTTACTTAATTTAGCCATGTTAATGTGTCCTATGTATTTCATCTGTTAATATTTCAAAGATTAAAGCACTAATAATAATATAGCCAGATTAAAGCCAGTAATATGGATAATTCAATTGTTTTTTCTTCACCTAAAACCTATGATTTAGTCAGCAAAAAGTGACTACAGTATATGCTTGACAGGTGGAACCTATGTGAAACCCAAAAAAACAGTTCTACGTATTAAAAGTTCCGCTTTTCTGATGGCAAATACAAGATCATGTTGTAAAGATTCATGGAAAATTGGGAAATTACTTTCATCATTATATTTCAAAAAAAAAAAAAAAAAAATTTCTTACAAAAATATATTTTCGTTTGCTTAAAAGTACTAAAAATTCTTACCTTTATCCTTATGTAACTTAATTTTTAAAAGTTACATTAGAAATTAAAAGAAATTTTTGTAGAAATTCAATGATGTCAATACCTTTTCACCAGATCTCAAGAGGTAAAAGGTCACCCATATCTTCATTTTTCCCACGCTTAGCATCATTGAGATGTAACTAGGTAGTTAGGTAAGAACCTATGACTGTAATATTGGAATGAAAAATATCGATTTTTTAAAAACTTATAGTCATCTTTTTTGTGTTCGGAAAAAAAAAAGGAAAACCTTTTAGGCAACTTTAGAGCATTTAATCTCAAATTTTTATAGTAGGAGCTCAGAGAACTATAAATGACCTTATAACTTTCGTGTGACAATCGTTCAATTCCTAGATAAATGGCTTTTCACTTTTCATTTTATGTGAGTAATAAAATTATGTGTATTACTATATATGGAATTTAATGAAAATGTCGGTAACAGGATCCAAAATCCAGCATAATGGCTGAAATATCGATTTTTTTGCTGATTTAATTGAGTTGGCGCTAAGGACACTAGGTAGTTAGGTCAGCAACCTAGCAACCATATGACGCTAAGCGTTGGAAAAATCGATATCTGAATGGCCCCTAAAACTCATTCTTGGAAACTACTAATACAATACTGTATATTTGTGGCAAGTGTTAGTGAAATTGGTATTGTATTTAAGATTTTTACCTGGTTCAATGTACATAAAAAGCCCACATAGAATAGTGTTAAGTGACCTGGTAAAGTTAATGGCAAACCAGAAAAATGACATGAACTTGCAAATGACGATAAAGTAGTTAGGTCAAATAATTGTAAATTTTAATCAACCATGGCTTACTGTACTCAATAGGTTTACAGTCAAAAATTTTAGAAAAAGTTTGATCGCTAAAAGTTATTTCAAAAACTTAGTTTTGAGCAGCTCAAGTTGATTTTAAGACATAGCTCTATCATTTTTTCTTCCTTTTCTTTTGTGTTTTTTACAAATACAATACAATAGTATTACAAGAGTCACGAGACAGTAATGCTACTATTATTGTGAGTTTCAATATAGTCTGTAAATTAAAGCAATGATGGAGGCTGAGAAGGCTAGGTTCTTAAGAAGGCTCTATCTGACCTTACCATAGATAGTCAGAGCTCTGACAATCCTCTATTCAATATTTTTGTACCAAAGCTAGTTTTTTTGTTAAATGAAAACGTTCTGCAATGTTATCATAAAAACCCATTTCTTACAGTGCGGCATTCGGACATTTGGGCTCTAAATGGAAAATTTGGTCTCCAATTTTCAAGATATATTGAATCAATTCAATATTTTCTGCCATGGCCTATTTCAACTTATTTTAAAAGATATTTGCAGGAAATTGTTAGTGGATATCAGTAGGCAACATTTACAGGGGACAAATGTTTTTAAGAAAGATGTAAGAAAATTATTTTTTATTGAATTCATTCTATATGTTTTGCCATCTTCAAAACTAAAAATTTTGGCTTGGCCTATCCTTTTAAAAGTTCTTAGAACTATATAAGAAAAGTTTGAAGGTGACGAATTCATATAAGAATTGTCCTTCCAAAGTTTTCCAGTAATATTAAATCAATTCAATATTTTCGGGCCATCAATTAAACTGAATATTTTCTCTCATTCTCTCCTTTTAGAGATGATTAGAAGAATATAAGAAATGTTTCTAGAGGACAAATTCACTTAAGTGAAAAACAACTTTTACACTTGAATATAATATTATTTTCTTTGTCGCTTGATCAATCCTAAATAGCCTTATTTGTTTACTATAGTTACATAAGGAAGAGACATGCAGTAGTGAGCCATCTTAGCTATATGATACGTATGAACAAATGCAATGCCCGTAATATATACACTCAACACAAATTTTTACAATTTTTATCGACCTTTGAGATATTACCTTTGTGTACCATCGTTATTCTTCTTTCCTTCGCAAGAAATTTTGATCCTTCATTTTCTTAGGCGTGCTGGGTGCAATACGAGTTCAACATTTGTAACATTTGTGAACTATGCACCTTCTCCTTCTTCTCATGTTGCTGATATCGTCAGGAATGTCTTATATGCAGATTCTAAATAGAATTTTTATGTAGAAACAAAAAACAAATTTATCCTCATGGTTTGTGTTTTATCTTCTCCTAAAATAATTGGGTGGGTGACTGGAAATCTATAGAATGTAAATAATCTGACGTAAGTAAATACAATTTTTCTTGTTGAAATTTTATCTGATATATTTTAGTGATAACCTTTACTTAAATTTATTTAACTTTGTTTAGCTTTATTTGCTGACAAATTATGGAGATAGCTTCTTTTCATATTGTATATGAGCCATTTCAAAGCAGCAAATTATGAAAATTACAAGAGCAAATGTTCATGCACAGGCTGATAGTATGCTACTTTACCTCAAGGCTCTAAATTGCAAATTATAAACTGTAAACTATGTCATCATTTTCTGTCACACACATTTTTCTGTTTCCATTTTATTCGTTTCAATTTTTCAATCTTCTTTTATCATGTTCCAGGAGTATTTTTGAACAATATTGTCATGCCATAGACCATCAGAATTATTTGTTATTAAAATGTGGAATTGATTTACTCCTTGAAGCAATGCATATGATATTGTATCGTCTCTGAAGTAAGTTTATGGCGAATTAAATAATGTTAAAATATGATAAAGCATTTAAGGCACATATGAATGTCACCTTTGTGAACTGATCCAACAGTTCTGTGAAGTCGTTAGCTGTTTATCAGAATAGAACAACAGTAGTACCTCTTTTCAATCTTTAATGAAGTTTTAGTCTTTAGTTTAGATGATGAAAATTGCTTTTCCAAAGTCACCAGACAATGCGCGAAGTGAAAAGGTATTTGGGCACCTAATATTACCAGAGCCTCCATGTTTTGCACATCCTGATGGAACAGTTAGATGCCAGTGTTTTACTACCATTGAAGTAAATGCAAAAGACTTTCTGGCACCTATCCAAGATGTAATTACAAAATGAAAGGTTTCTTTTAAAGTCCGAGTTAACTAAATTTCCAACCAATCTATCCCAACTTGCAAAATCTGTAGTTCAAAAAGCTGTAATTTTTGCAAATCACAGACCTTTGCTTTGATAGGTCTCCAAGTCTTAGTATTAAAGATATCAAACACACTATAAAGGGAAATATATCTAGGGACCTCAAATTTTCGGTTGGGTCAGAGATGGAAACTCTGAACAACTTTGATGAACTTTTAAGGCTTGAAGAGTTCAAGGAGCTTTTACACTTTATTTAAAGTTAATTTCTGACTTTAGTTACATGAGAAATGAGCTAGAATCTGAGAAATGAGCTAGAATCTGACTTACTTGAAGATAAAGTATTATTCTGTCCAGTTGACAATTAATGCAAAAGGCTTTCCACTCAAGATGGGATATTTGTAGTTCATACTATCCAGAACTGTATGGTGATCATCATGAGACAGACACACAGGTTGCCTTCCATACAAGACATGCTGATGATAATTTAGAGGGCAAAATTGCAGTATGAGCAAATGACACATCTATTCTAGTTATATTGCTTGCAAATGGTCACATAATCAAAAACAATATTTGTAACAATCAAAAAATGCTATTGTACTAGTGATAAAATGGCTTGATGGAGGGGAACACTACCTAGAATGCTAGAGTATATATAAAATTTATAATTCCGAATTTTCATATTTAAATATGTAAAAAATGATGAAAACGATGACAACAATTGATGTGACAATGAAGACTGATTCTTTGCAGAGACTAATTGAACACAGATCACACTTTCAAAAACATTATATCATATGTTGTAGTAGATGGTGTTTCTTATATTTGTGTTATATATATAATTATTTCAAAGAGCAGAAATATACATTTCCTCAAGATCGTCATTTTCAGTAACAGTATTCTTTTTAGTTCTGTTGTCATTTATTAATTTTTTTTATAACACTATTTTTGTGTCTCAAGAACCCTTTGTAAATGCAGTTTAGTTTTTCTGTGTGCATCTTTTGTGAAATTCCTTAGTGAGATCTTAATGCTGCTGACAAGCTTGAATGGAAGGAATTAAGAAACGTTTATCCATTGTATCATTTGAAATTTTAAATTCATATACTTGGCATTTCATTTAAAGCACCAATGTCAAGCAAGATCAAACAGATAATATATCTTACTGTTATATTATACTCTCAGAAGAAAATTCATTCAGTGGTAACTCATTTTCGGCATGCTTGACATTGGCGCTTTAAGTTTTATATTAAACAATGACACTTATTGTACATTGTAATTATGCTTTCTTATTCTAATTAACAACTAACCTGATTTTGCAGGACTGTTGTATTAGTCTAAAGATGTGATATTCATATGTGCCTTAAATGATTGACCATGGTAACTTTCTTTAGAGATACAGTGGGCTCACAATATAACAAACCCCCATGGGACACAAATAATTTCTTGTTAAACCAAAGGGCCATAAAACTTAGTTTGTAATGTTGTGAGTTCATTATATCGGGGGTTTGTAATATCAAGATTTTACTGTACTATAGGAATAAGGTTCCAAACCACTGTCGTATATTGTGCTTTAGCCTTGAAAGTTCGTATTTGGTATTGTGGCTTGGGTGTTTCAAGATGGCAATTAGAACTGTGTCTCGGAAAGTGTGAGAGAATCTCCAATTTCCATGGCTCTCTTAGAATGTTTGTATGTTTTTGAATTTGGTTTTGCCAGTATGCTCTGTGTGCTGTCTTATTGAATTGTTGTCACTAGGTTTAATACTATGCTCACATGAGGGAAAAGTCTTCAAAATCCATCAACTTTTGTAAGACCACATAGAAAGTTATTTTAGAAAAACTTTTTATACTCTATATAAATTATATTTTGAAGTTATTCAAAAGGAGAAAATTTTTGATACAAGATTTGCCTTTTTTGGCAAATGCAAAAAAGTCGGTGATTTGGAGGAAAACATCTGCAGTCAAGGGAGAAAACTCCTCACCTACTTGCAAGGCAAGACAAATTTATCATACTGTTTCAATGAATTGCATTTTATAGGCTCATTATTATCAAACTCAATTTTTGACTGACAAGTGTCCTGTTCTAGTGCTTGTTTTGTGCAGAAAAGTGGACAACATTTTCCTCTTATGATTGCAAATTTTTTTTGTTTCTTATTTTGTTTCTTTTCATGGTTTGCAATCAAAAAATACAATTTGAAAAGTAAGTATTTTAATCATAACCACATTAAAATAACTTTTTTAGATAAATGCAGATTTTTTACCACATGTGCAGATTCGCTGTGGTGGGAAAAATTGTCACCTCTTTTAGCCATATTACCAGAATGACCAATGTCACTGTGACAGTTGTTCTAGAAGACTATCACAAATCAAAAATTACTTTAGGCTACTGTAATTATTGCTCTTGTAACACACTAAAGTCATGTTTTTGTATTTTTCAATATTTTTTATTCAATGAATGCTGAAAAATAGAAATCGGTTTCACAGGCGATAATATTGTCTCTGTATCTTAGAATGAATGTGGTTTTCAAATTTTGGGCAGAAAACTGTTGATTTAACTTGAAATCCAATTTCAGGTGCAGATTTATACATCATAAAGCCCTGTGAGGAGTTTTTCCCCTGTCAGACCAACATTACACCGCTTAGTTAAGAAGAAAACCATTTCCACACAAATAATTTTTGGTGCATCAATAATTGGTCAAAAATACTACTGGAACATAATAAAAGAAGATTGAAAAATTGAAATTAATAAAACAGAAAATAGAAAAACGTGTGTGACATAAAATGATGACACAATTTACAATTTACAATTAGAGCCTTAAGGTAAAGTAGCATTCTATCAGCCTGTGAGTGAACATTTGCTCTTATAATTTTCATTATTTACTGCTTTGAAATGGCTCATATACAATATGAAAAGAAGCTATCTCCATAATTTGTCAGCAAATCAAGTTAAACAAAGTTAAATAAAGTTAAGTAAAGGTTATCACTAAAATATATAAGATGGCCTGAATGGATGGATGGCCCGAAAATATTGAATTGATTTAATATTATTGGAAAACCTTGAAAAGACATTTCTCATATGAATTTGTCCTATCCAAACTTTTCTTATATACTTCTAAGAGCTTTTAAAAGGATCGGTCAAGCAAAAAGTTTTAATTTTGAAAATGGCAAAAAATATTGAATCAATTGAATGAAAAAAATTTACATGTTTCTTAAAAAAATTTGTTTCCTATAAATATTGCCTACTTATATCCACTAACAATTTCCTGCAAATATCTTTTAAAATAAGTTGAAATCGGCCATGGCAGAAAATATTGAATTGATTCAATACTTCTTAAAAATTTGAGACCATATTTTCCATTTAGACCCCAAATGTCCCAATGCCACACTGCAAGAAATAGGTTTTTACAGTAAAATTGCATGGCATTTTCAGTTAAGAAAAAATTTTTAGTTTTGGCAGAAATATTGAATCGAAGACTGCCAGAGCACTGACTAAAAGCCCATTGAACTCAAATTGATCAGCACAAATATAATATGTTATGTCTTGACCAGAGGAAAAACTGATGATCCCTTTTAATGAAAATGGTATAAAAAGCCTTACAAAAATAGAGAATGAAAATAGAAAAATATTAAAACTATGTTTTTCCCTGAAAGAATATATTTGATCCATGGTGAAGGAGAGGTGTAATCAGTAACATATCTGAAATCAAAAAGAAAAAAGTTGCTTAAATTTTTTATCCTTAAATATTTCTAAGAACATTCAGGAAGAGTCATAAAACTTGACTATTACACAATTTATTGTTCTTGAGCTGCATGAAGTGAAGAAAAGTGCATGAAAACCTATATTATAGGTGAAAGGAAGGCTCAAATGTTTTTGTAAGCTTAAAATGCATAAATTGAAAGGTACGTTCTCGCTCAAAGTTTGATTTGCTCAACTAACAGAAAATCAAATCTGAGCTAGCTTTGAAAATGTTAATAAAAAAATCATTCTAATTCTTGGTTTATGGTCAACTGATCTTTACAAAAAAGGAAAAAAAGAAATCCTCTTCATTCACCAATAGAAACAAATAAACTATGAGAGCATTTTTATTCTCCAACCAGACAGACCTTACAAGAAAAACTTTCAGCATAACTCAAAACATACATATATATTTTTAAAAAATTAAAAAAAAAAAGATATTGAATACACATTAATAAAAATTATTTTGTTTCTTAAAGCAAGCAAACAAAGAAATAAAATAAAGTTTATTTGATGGTAATAATTTCTGTCATGACCTTTTCTGTGGTTCAAGAAGGTAAAAAAGCATTGGAAAGACTCACTAAGAACATAAAAACATGTTCAACATGACGACGAAGCTCAGCACTCCAACAACGCTCATCATGCAACCATGTAAGCAAGAGTAGCTGATTAGCACATCAAGCAGCCGACTTAGCGAAGAATATGTTTTTTGCTTCAAATTCCATTTTAAACCTATTACTCTTTCTGTGAATATATTTGTTTATTATAAAATGTTAAAAAATAACACTATTTTTTAATAGAAATTTTCAACTATCCATTTGTCTTCTGTACAGTGCTACTTTGTGGATATTCTCATGTCAAAAAAATCTTTTTACACTAACAAAAGTTCCCATGAAAACGTAGAAAAAAAGCAATTGACAAATGCTTTACCATTAAATTTTAGTGTTATAAGATGAAGTACACTTAGTATGAGATTAGCTTCCATGCATATGTCAGAAATATGCTGATCAAACTTAGGTTAGCTATCTATAGTGATGCCTAACAGCTTAGCCTTATTGTCTTCCCAGATTTTGTCATCACCAACTTTCAACCAGCTTCTCTTTTGCTTAAAAGCTGAAACTATCAAATGGCATTTGTTGGTATTCAACTTCACATAATTGTTTTCAAACCAAGAGATAGTTAGGTCTACGTGGTATTCGAGCTTATCTAGTACAGACTGTAGTGATATGACACATACATTAGGTGTTGTGTCATCAATATCTTTTAACGGAAAAAACAAGTCATTTAGATAGATATTGAAAAGGAGAGGCCCTAAAACAGAACATTGAGGAACTCCCAATATCAAATCAGACCAACTACAAAAGAGTTTTTGACCTTCGCTCGTTGTTTCCTAAAAGAAAGATAGCTATAATTAACATAAGAGATTCCATACTAAAACCATAAGCATGAAGTTTGGCAATTAGCAGATTATGATTTATTGTATCAAAGGCTTTTGAAAGATTTATCAAAAGAGCTCCAGCAATACCTTTATCATCTAGACGTTTCTTCTATTTCTCAATCAAAGAGCACAAAGTCTTTTGCGTACTAAACCCTTTTCTATAGCCACACAGAGGTGATAAGAAGGTGTCAACATAATTCGTTATTTGTTCTTACATCAATCTTTCAAAAATCTTTGATACAGCTGGCAAAACACTTACAGGTCTATAATCCTTAGTTAAAAACGGGTCACCTTTTTTGATCAGGGAACTTACATCTATATATAATTTGCGTAGAGTAACACTCCTTTTATGGAAGTGAGCACTCCTTATTTGGAAAAAGCGCTCCTTACGTCAAAATTTTTTGGAGTGAAACCATTTTAATGTTCCTAACGTTCCCCGTAAAATCTTTTCATATAGAAAACAGCGAATAAATGCGATAGAGCAAATTTTCTATA
>JANSTP010312028.1:0-16985 GCA_025330745.1 Cladonema radiatum | reverse complement strand
TAGCGGGCGACTGAGCAGTGAAAATTGTCTTAAGCCAGTCGCCCGGATGGGCGACTGTAAAAATTAGGGAGGGTACATCACTGCGTATGTTCTTTATCAACTTAGTCATGGTGCTTAGGTATAGCAAGAGCTAGATAGTTTAGCCACCAGTCTACCTTACATAATTTTCCAAGCAATTTACAACATTCAAAGAATACAAGCCTGATAATCCCACATTGTAAAGTGTTAAAATGGAAGACATTTCATTGCTCAAAGTAGATATGTAAACAAAATCACAGGCAAAAACTCATTATCTTTCGTTGCTGGATAGATATTTGGTTTGGTGTGCTGATTTTTTTACATTTTAGTTTGCAGAGAAACAGGAGATTCCAAACCTGGTAAACCTTTTCTAAGATCTGTAATTTCACTTTAAGTTTCTATACTTTCCACCATTAGGTAAAGATTTTTGTGTCAACTTTATACTACCATTCCTTGACAATACTAAGTTTCCATTTACTTGATTACATGCCAATTATACTTCTTTGTTTATCTATAATACTACTGTCTTAAAAACCTTGTATTTATTATATATTAAAACTATGCCAGCAGATTGTAACATGGTTATACTTTTCTTCATTTGAGTAAACTGGAACAATCTGCTGCACATACATTACAATACATTACAAATTATTATACATTACTATACTACAATACACTACATTTTAAATGCTTTTTGTCAGATTGTGTAGATGTGGCCAATGTATGTGGCCAATGTAATGTTTGTAATTTTAATGTTTGTCTCTGTTTTGTATGTCCTTGTTCTTCTTGTTTGTCAGCTTTGTAGTTTGTAATATACATTAACCTATTAATGCTGTAACATGGTTGCAGACATGGTATGTTGTTATAAAAGATAAGTGGCAGGTATTTTTTACAGTGAGAACAATGTACTTATGAGATTGTTCTTATGAGACAGTTCTTATGAGATTGTAATTTTGTTAATGTCTGTTTTGTTTCTCTTGTTTTAATCGTTTCCTTCCCCGCATGCTTACCCTAATATTCTTTTATTTATATAAGTTGAAATCAACTTACATTTGTATACATGTGCATACATACTTCACAAACCATCCTGTCATATACATGTATTCCATGCCTTTGATCCATCTAACATTTATAAATAAAATGGAGTGGAAGCTTCTTCATCTTATATATTTGACATATGTTTGAAAGTGAAAGTGAACAGATTCAAGTTTTAGGACTATAGGGCATGTTTTTAAATGATTTTTTTCCTGTAGATAACTTTCTTATTAATGGGGCAATGTATTGCCTAATGTCTTGGCCTAATGCCTTTGCCTAATGTCTTTGCCTAATGATTTGCCTATTGCCTTTTCCTAATGCCTTTGACTGTTGCCTGTAGTATTTGATGTAATGGCTTGGTTTCCATTTGATCTCTGCACCAAGTGGAATTTCATAACCTTTTAATCGCTGAATTATGGATGATCTCAAATATTAATAGGTTTTTTTCTATCTTTTTAAAAGATATTTTTTTATGGAATTATAATGCAAAACACAGTCTCTGTATTGTATTTGTATGATCATTCATAATCTTAAATCGTAAATCCTATATCCTAAATAATTAAATCTTAAATCCTTTGTGAATGAGAAAGATATTTTTTAAACAGAAAAGCAATAACAAAATACAATGACATTTACGAAATAAGAGAATAATTTAAGAGAGTTTATAGAGTTGTTGTAGTGTTTGTAGTGTAGCTTTTATGAAAGGTTTTCCTTTTGCTGCGAAAATTGCAAGCCAGTTTTGGTTGTAGAAAAAAGTATTAGTTGTAGAAGTTGCTCATTTATGTAGTAGGCAATATGCATATGGTTTTTATTTTCCACAGAAAATAAGCATAATTTCATATCCATTAATGATTTTCAAACCAAAGTGAGTTTAATTCCAAAAACATGAAAATTTTATAAAAATGAAAAACGAAAAAAAAAAAGAATTACAAAAAACAGCACAAATTATATAAATAAACAGTAACTTTTGGCAATGGCAATTTTGAATATATTGGTTAATATTTAAATGACAAATATAAATGTTTTCATAACTTAAATCCGTGTTTTATAGAAACAGGTGAAATTATTATCAACTATCATTAAACAAATAAAAGAAGTGATTGCTGTAAATGGATGAAACTGAAAAGATGATCAAAAAAGATTGACAAATGCAGATAAACATAGAGGGCAATTCTGAAACATTTTGGCACAATACAACGTTTTTTCAATACCAGATGATTATAATTCAGTATATCACTTTTTTGAGGAAACTTCAACAAAGCCGAGCTTTCAATCTAATAAATGCAAGAGTCCTGTTGTTCTGCAGACTGAGGTAAGTGAAAAGTTTTCAATACATAAATTGAACCCTACTCAAAGAAAGATAAAATCGAAAGGTGATGTTTGAAAATGATGAGACTTCATTATGTGAGATAGTATATTCTTCAATATGTGTGATAGTAATAATATATAATCGCAAAAAAACCTCCACAGAGCTAAAAACATTTCATCAAATTTTAGTAAAGAAACAGAAAAAATAAAGACAAAAAATGAACACGCTGGATACCTATTGAAGTTTGTTAATAGTGTCATCAAAACTTTAAACGAAAAAGGAAGAAGAGTAGAATGAAACGTCAATGTTGATCATTGCATTGATATAGAAAAAGATTTATTGCTGATTGAGCTCCCCTTTTGCTTTTCGAATGAGAGAGTATCAAAAGCTTTTATTTGTCACTTGAAGAAATATACCAAAAATCACTTTGATATTCAAATAAAGAGGACTTTCCGGACCACACCTTTAATTTGTGTATTTAAAGTAGAGTGCCTCTTAAAGAAAAAGTGCAAAAAAAAATCTTTAAGCCCTATATATAGTAATAGAGAAACCACCATTAAATACTCAATTTGAGTCTAAACAACTGACTGTGTTCAGAAATAGTGTCACTTAGTTTAAATCTTATGATAACAAAAACTCTTTCTTCTTCCATACTTCTTAATTTCTGTGTAAATACTTGTGCTTTCACTGATTTAGTTCCTACCAAATAAATTCTTTTACACATTTCTAACATCTAGCACTGACGATGGAATATAATTTCGAAAAGCTTTTGCTGAAATAAATCATTTACTGCTTGTATCAGATCAACTGATATACCACGTTAATAAAAGGTTGGAAAAAGCATAAAAAACACTCAAAAACATTTCATACCTCAAATCCGTTCACCACTAACCAAGGGTTTTTCGCGAAAATTCTTTTCAATCCTTGTATACCAAATGTTTTTAAAATGTACCGCAAACAGAAGAAATGTGATTCGTTATTAGTGCAAAAACCCATCACATCATTGAAAAAGCCTTGCAAAGTGGTTTTTTCATTACTGTTCAAATGAAGATTACCACAACAATCATCAAATAAGAAGTTGCAGGCTTGAGTAAGAGCATATCGAACTTCTGCCACCCTTGTCAAATTCTTACAATTTGCTAAATTTGATTCAATATCGTTCTTCAGATAATCATTAATTGTAGAAATGAATGTATTGGTGTTTTTCTTTGCAGTACGTGACTTACTGATTGCAGTTACATCCTATGAAGGAATAACATAAGAATAAGGTTCCAAGGAAAAAAGTACTCTAAAACAACTTGGCTAAAAAACAAGCAACTTTTATTACCTCAAATGCAAAAATTAAATTCATGCACAGTGACCAAAAGTCCTTTACTAGCTTAGCTTGAGATAACTGTGCTAATATATCATCCAGATACAGGAAAAATCCTTCATCTTTCTTTTTTCTAAAAAAAATGAAAACCAAATTTAGTTATCATTCATAATGCATAAGCAAGAATGAAGACAAAAGATACTTTGCAAGTGATATTTCAACCAACACCAGCTGTACTAGTGTCACTGGTGATGCAATTTTATATCAATCATTAAGAAAAGATTTTTTTCCTGTACAAAGGCCAATTGTTTATAAAAGAAAAAAAAAAGTCTAAATAAGTAAAGAGCCTTCATTAAGAAGTTTGATACTGTTTTCGGGGTTGGTAAAAGTGGAGTAAGATCTAGTTGTGGACATTTTGGAATATACCATAAGTGTACAAATTTTCGGAGGATTTATTTTCGCGAACCCAAAAAAATTAGCATTTCGCGAAGATTTATTTTCACGATTTCCATCTTTTAAGAATTTTCGCGAGGATTTATTTTCACGAAACAGACCAGATATGGCATTAAACAAAAGTTGAAAAGACCTAAACAGAATGAAAATTTTACAAAAGAAAGAATCCAATGCACTGTGTTGCAATATACACACACAAACATAAACAAAATGAGGTTCTTTTATTTAGTTGCAACATTCATTGTCAAAAGAAAATTTTCGCGAGTATTTATTTTCGCGAATCCGTCGTTTGGAAATATTTCGCAAGGATTTAATTTTGCAATTTTAGGTAAAGTTCTCGAAATTCGCAAAAATTTCTCCCTGCGAAAATTTGTATACTTAAGGTATATCTATGAAGAAAAACAGAATGCAAGATCTATAGAATCATTTGATTAATAAAGGTACGGTATGGCAGAGTTTGAAATAAGCGCCGGCAGTCAAATTTTTCTGATCAAATTTCATGAACTGCCAATTATTCAAATATAAAATCGACATAAAATGCCGATCAACTTTTCCTTGTTCCTCTTAAAATAATGCACAGAGAACTGTCATAAAATTGGGATTTTATATAGGTTCTTTTTCTTAGAATTTTTTTCTCAGAATTGTTTTGAATCAATTGAATGGAAAAACAGGTGATGTTATGTAATACTTTATTTGAATGACTAACACATGTTAACATGTTATGTTATTTGTTTATTTACGTATATCAGATTACAGATACTTTGATAAAGAAATAAAATTCATGCATAAGTTTTCAAAAAAAGATTTCTTCTTCTTTAAATTAATCTGCATGTTATCAAAGCGAAAAAGAATTTACTTCTGAAAACATTCCATAACAAAATATTTTATTGACATGATAAATTATCTCATGTAACAGAAAATTTATTTTTTATTCGCGATGGGGAATTTTTCACTGAACTTTGTTTTGTAAATAGGTTATTGTTTTATTAAAAATCTCTAATTTATAAAAATTAGTTTGTGTGTTTTATTGAGCAACCAAATTCTAAGAAGAAGCTATTATATAAGAAAATATTAAGATTATTATAAGAGGTTATTTAAAATAAAGAAATTAGCGGCGATGTCAGGCGTACCGCAAATGAGTTTTACCGCTAGCTGAATTTTCTTCTGACAGTGTAATACAAAGGTACATGTTATTATCTGTTTGGGCTGGCTTGACATTAGCGTTTTGAGCTATGAACGCTGTTTTTTTTAAAAAAAGCTTTAAATATCAAGGTGAAATGTGTTATATATATTGCTAGAAAAATAATTGTTCTTCGAAGTTTGGTACTAAATATCTAAACATAAAGTTATTTACACCTTAAAAACATCATATCTTGACACACAAAAGATAGTTGGCCCCATATAACATAAATTTTTTAAAACAAATGTCGAAATAACAAAATGTAATGTTAGTTATTTAAGCCATAGTAAAAGGTTACCAACTCCAAAAAGCTTAACGATAAATCATTTTCAAAAAATGAAAGGTGCTTAAATATCAAACTGTTAATATAAAAAATGTTATTTTAGACATTGAATAATCTGGCTTCTTGGATAGATATGTATTCTGAATGCCAAAACGGAAGGTTACTCAAGTTTTATGAGAGCGTTAATGTTTGAAAAAAAAGCATATAAATATCAACACCAAACATTTTTTAATCCACAGAAAGACATTTTTTCTTCAAAAGAAGCTGCATAAACATAAAAAATTATCCCAATGAAACCCTATAAGGTTGTTATTACTCAAAAAAAGTTCTTAATATACTTTTGTATTGAATATTTTCTTTGTTTTTCACAATTCAACAAGTTAAAGTCCATAACAGAAATATGTTTTTTTTCCTATTGAAATAGCTGAAATAGCCTTTTTAGACAATGTAAATGCCAAAATTTTCTTCGCCACCCAACCATGGTGGGTGGCATGGCATAAAAATGTCCAACCAAGTGAAAATCCCTTATTTCGAACACTGGGTATGGTATGGTATGGTATGGTATGGAAATAATGGCGTTACCATTAAAATAAAAGTTTTTTAAAAAAACGTTTAAAAAAACAAGCTAAGAAAAAATTATCTTTTTATATAATTGTAGAAAAATATTAGAAAAGTATTGGGGATGAGAACTAAATACAGTAAATATCGAATGAAATGCAAGAAACTCAAAATATAAATCAGAAACTAAAAAAAAGAAACAGACTTTGTAATTATAGTAATTTTATAAATAATAAAATTAAAAACCTTGTAGGAATTTTAAATCAATTTCCAAAAAGAATTCCGACGACTGTAAAATATCAGTGGACTTTTCTCGAGGAAAAAGGATGTACATATTCCAGCCAAATTAAACTGACAGGGAACAAATTTTTCGTTTCTTTCAGTGCATCAGAAAAACAACCTGAAATGTTTGTGATAGTTGGCCAAAGTAATCAACCTATTTGTGGCTTGCAAAGTTGAATACACATTATTTTAAATTCAACCATTTCCCAGATTTTTTATGATCCAGAAGTCAAGAAGCACAAAAGCACAATGGCAATTTGAGTAATTCTCACAAACATCTACATACTTTCAACGTGATGCCATTATCAAACTGTTATTATTGTTCACTAACATGATTTGGCAAGATATCTCTGTTTAATATCTGAGAAAATAGTTCTCCAAAAAAGTATTCCTCTAAAAAGTCATTGCCATTCTCCTTTCAATCAAGATACTATCTTTAAACAATTTCAGGCTCTAAAGCTATTCTTACCTTATAACCCTTCCTCCCTCTCAAAAATACCCAAACCTAACAACAATCATCATCACCCTGGCAAAAAAGGTCATACTCACCCAATAAAAATTTACACCTACCTAAATTTACAACTAAGCCCTAAAATTGTTACATACTTGTGTTCTTAACCTTCAGATTTTATCCTTTATCTTTATCTTTTATCTCCGCTTACCTCAGCAATTTCTTTGTTTACTCAAACTCTTCTGTTCTATCCTTCTTCTAGCACTGCCCACGGTAATTAGCAATTAGTATGTGTATTCATTAATTATCTGTAACTTTTGTAAACATTCTCTTTCAATAACAAGCTCAACAAAGAATCATCTCTTCTTGTCTAACATGCATAGGTTCAAAAGGACGTGATGTTTACAACATATCTACTTTCCATTTAGATGAAGACATACAAAAGTTTAAAAAAAGTTTTACCAAAGTTACAAAACTATTATCGAAAAAACTTTTTGTACAGCCAAGATGATCATGTGACTTAGGGGGTAAACTTCTTATTTTTAGAAACAACTAATGGTACTTAATAAACATGCAAAGTTTCATGGCAATTGGTTGAGTATTAAAGATTTGACTAAAGGGATAGCCGTCCGCCTTTTTTAAAGACACAAATAATAGCTGAAACTCCATAAAAAAAGTATCTTTTATCTTTTAAGTATCAATTTGAGTTTAGAATGTTTAAATTACAAAACGATGTACTTCTTATGTCCTAGAAAAGATGTAATATTGAAATGGGTAGGACTATTGTATGAGAGTTATGCTGTTATCATCCAACAATATTTAAAACACTATTCTGCAACTTAATGAATTTATAAATCAATTGATATGGCTAATAGGGCCATAGTTTAGAAATCAGATATGCTGAAAAGGATCTATTTGAAAGGCTATATACCTTTTTTGCTCCCTACTGCCAAAGAAATAGAGGATGATGCCATTGAAAAACCTGATACTCATATTATGTCTCTTATGGTTTTGAATTGCTTAGGTCTGTTGCTATATTGCCAGTGCAAGAATTTATGGTATAGTCAATACGGCAGATACACAAGCCCTTAAGGGATCCCAAGGTGAAAATATAAGTTGGGTTCATATGAAAGAGGAACAAAATGATATAAACACCACTTTTTATTTCATCTCAATCCAATTTTTCATTCTCAAGATATTCGAAATGACAGATTTGCCACTTAGAGCATTTCCCTAAAAAATTTAAATATTTGCGATGTCATCAAATGAATAGAAAAAGCACAATAATTTTGGATGTTAAATATTTCAGGTTACAATACAATTTCATGAATGAGAATTTACACACACGTAGTACACATTAAGGAAAAATTAAATAGCAAAAGGGTTTTTCAAAAAAAATTTTTTACTTCATTAGTTCAAGGCCCCTTTTCGTTTTAGGGTCAAACTCAACATCTACCCAAAAAACTTTTTCTTGAACAAATGAACTCTTTTTTGAGAACTGAATCTTTCAAAGGACTTTAAAAACAAAAAAAAAATATGCTTTCAAAAGCTCCAAATTGAGAACATCATGATTTTCAAAAGGGGTCTTGGACTAGTGATCCAAAGCTCATTTATAAAAAAATTTTATTTCGGAGGAATTGTCATGAAGATCTACTATCTACACGAAAGTTATCAATTTGAAAGAATTATTATTAATTTGAGATATTTAGTATTCAAGATTGGGTTAGTTTTCTATACACTAGATGACATCACAAACTGTTCATCATTTTAGAGAATTTCGCTACGTAACAATCTTTTAAGCTTAAATATTGTGAGAATGAAAAGTCGAATTGAGAAGAAATAAAAATTAGTGTCATCATTTTTTCATAGGAACTTATATTTTCACCTTGCACTATGACATAACTGAGTAAATAAGCAATATAGTAGAAATCATTAGTAAAAATAGAAGTACCTTACTAAGAATAACTTTCAAGATAATTGAAGGTAAAATATGTTACATTTGTCAGAAACAGTCTATTTCAAGCCAAAATTCAATGCTTCCTTGGCTAAACGACTCATATGCTAACTTAAGATAAAATCAAAGAATGCTGTTAAATCAGAAATGACAAAATAAATGATAAGTTTAACCTACCCAAGAAGTTGTTTCATCATAAATGATTTAAAGGGCCTTTTGCTAAGTCTATAACTTTCAGATTGATGAGACATATTCATTTCATTGCTGTGGAACATAAAAATCTGCTGCATAATGGCTTCAACAAGTCCAGTTTCTGGTTTGAGACCATCTAATCGATTGAAGCAAAATTCAGATAAAACATCGAGATAGAAGAAATCCATCCTGTGTTTCATTGTCTCCAGGTCAACATTATGGAGCCTGATTAGGAAAAAATTATCAATTAAAACAATATAAGTTAAGCCAAAGAAAGGTTTGACCTAGAAAAGAAGCATAAATTTCTGATCAAATTAGGTCATTAGAAGTATTGCATTGAAAATGAGAAGTTGTTACTTCAGAAAGTGGATGTTCAGCCTAGAAATGACCTGAAAAGACCAAATATTACTGAAAAATCTCTCAAATAATGTACTTAATAGAAAGATCAATCTTTACAAGTAAAACAACTGATCCCTAACCACAAGCAAAGATTTAAAAATCAGGAGTACTCGTTTTGTAATAAAAAATCTTTTAATTTGAACAAAAAGGTAAGAATAAGAAATGTAATGTCTCTCATCCGAATATTTTGAAGTATATCTTTACTTCATGACCACTGGCACAGCAGTTGTTATATAAGCATTCAGATATTTAAATTTCAAGTATATGTACTAGAAAAGCTCTAAAGGATATGATGAATCATTAGCCTTCATGGAAGGTTTTCTATCTTTAATTAATAGAGATTCTTTTAATAATATTTCTCTGTCATTTTTAACTCTTGCTAAAATTCAGATGTCATCAAATGTTACCAAATGGTCATTGTCGATAAGGTAGTCCTGCTGGATTGTTGTTTGTTGAGTAATGGTGTTTGGTTTTTCCAATATAAAAACTAGGGTAGCCTGTACAGTATATTTCATACACTACTTTTAAAATGAAAAAAGTTTGACAATCGACAGGTTGTTCTGAAAATTACACAGGAATTTAATTTGATTGTAGGATAATTACACAAGAGATCGTAACTTATGCACATAGGACTCTGAAAGTATTCCATGGTATGGTAAAATCAAGAGAACTTCTTTCTTTTCTACTTCAAAGGATGGAATACTAGTAGTAAGCCGCTTTTCCTTCACATAATGGTTTTGGTTATTGACTACCCGACAGAAATTTTGATTGGCTTTCTTCTGCACCTTTAAGAAATAATTGCTTAGATGAGCAGATTCTCAGAGCTGTAAAGGCTGGTTTACACTTCTGCAATTCTGTTGATCAGCATATTGATTTCAATCATTTATAAAATATAAAACCTAAAACCGAAAATAAGATTCACATGGTGTTATTTTGTCCAATTTTCAATAGGTTATTTCAAATAAAAACTTCAATTGTATGAAACTGAAATCTCTTGCTACAATATTTTCTAATTACAATTCATCACCTCTGCAATGTCTTTGATGTCATCATTTTCGATCTCATCAATTTTCTTTAAATCAAGATTGATTTTAAAAAGATCTATAGCAAACACATTGCATTGCATAATAATTTGAAAAGAAAAATTTGGTTCTCAAGAAATGTATTTCAGACAGGTTTACTCTTCTGCAATGTTTTCACCAATGAAATGCCGAAAAAAGTGTAAAATGGCCTTAAAGCAGCAATGACAAGCATGCCACAAATGAGTTACTGCTGAATGAATTTTCTTCTGAAAGTGTAACATAATGTTACGTTATCTTAACTGTTTGAGCTTGCTTGACAGTGACACTTTAAGGAATAGAGTGTTTAATAAATTAATTTTATAACACCTAGGGGTGACGCTATGCCAGTTTGTATATAATCCTGTGAGAGTAGGTTTATAGTATCTTTCCGGACGTAAGAGTAAGCAGCTCCAGAAAATTCATTTTCAAATCATTAGTGACTGAAATTGACTGGTTCATAGGTAGTTCTTATATATGAGGATAGAATAATTCAAAGGTACTGTAAATATCTGATTTGTCAGCTTGTTTTGGTGGGATTTGGTGGGAAAGTGCTGACGATTGTCATTCTGTAAGAATTCTATCAGTGTAATTGTGAGTTGCATTTCTTAGACAAGTTTCTGGGGCATTATGAAAATCTGATGGTGCAAAATGAAGAAAAATGGCGCACCAACTGCCCAAATCTAATCTTTCCTAAAAATTATTGTTTATTATGTTGATGGCATTTTTCTTTACATAAAAAATTTACGTACTTCACATAAAAATTTTTTAATGCATATGAACTCCCTACATTGCAATATCAAGTTCACATGTGAAGGAGAATCTCATAACAAATTAGCCATTTTAGATGTTTCAATTGAAACAAAAGAGACAACATTTCTTAAAACATTTAGTGGCATGCATAGGAATTATGAGAGCTTTTTACCAATTAATTACAAAAAACTTGTATTTGTGCTATTTGTATTTGTAGTAATTATAAAAGTTTAATAAATAAATTCTATTCTGGAGAAATCAGTGTGGCAAAAGAAAGTATTTCTATTATTTTTCATCGACTTTTGCATCAAAAAAATTTTTAGACAACCTACTTGTGATCAAAAAGAAACACGAAAGATGTTCCATCAAGAACAGAAATCTTTGTCTGTCTAGAATGTTAAGGAAAAATAACATTTTAATGTAAACAGCAAATGAAAGATATTTCCAGAAATTGATGAAAAGGCACTCAATTGAATGTCATTGTTTACAGTTTCTAATGCCTTACACTTCAAGGACTTTTCTCCGAGTTCCATAACATCAAAGGTAATTCTCCAGGCAGACAATATCTGAAGTTAAAGGAGTCATTCATTATACTCAATTTGAAAACTTCACTCAATGTGGCAAAAGAATCAATGTCATTATGCTTGTTTCATATTGACAAAAACATTAATTGCCATAGTAATATAGCTGTTTAAATCTGTGGTTCTTTGCTGTCATTTTTTTCATTGGCATTTTAGAATATATAATTTGTTCTGCTTCATAAATTGCAAAATAGGACAATTAGCTACAAAATGAATACCAAAATTTAAAGAATATTGCAGTACAGGATTTTCTAATCTTGGGCCAAATTTTAATCTGAGTTCATAAAAAATAAGATCTACATGGTATTATTTTGTCCAATTTGCAATAGGTTATTTTAAATACAAACTTCAATTGTAAGCAGGTCAAAACCATTGTTACAGTATTTTCTATATGTTTACTAAGACAATACGCTGACAAAGTTAATGTAAAAATAAAGGTTCACATACTTTTTAATATTTTTCAAACACTCATTTAGAATACCATGAAACTTTTTCCAAGAATCCTTCGTTTCCAGGTTGTCTTCAATGTCTTCCAAATCCTAGAAAAATTGTATTTATAGAAATCAGCAGCAATAAAACAGATGTAATTAAGATTTAAAGGGATTCTGAGGTGAAAGTATAAGTTGGGTTCAGATGAAAAAGGAGAAAAAATGATGAGCACCACTTTTTATTTCATCTCAATCTGACTTTTGGTTATTAAGACATTTGAGTTTAAAGATTTGTCACTTAGGGAATATCCCTCGATAGTTGAAGAATTTGTGATGTCATCTAGTGTATAGAAAAATTGTCCCAATCTTATATTTTAAATATCTCAGTTTATAATAGTGCTATCAAATTAAAAACTTTCATATAGATAGTAGATGTGTATTACACCTCATCTGCAATAAATTTTTTGATAAATAAGCCTTAGGTCACTAGTACCAGGCCCGTTTCGGAAATCATGCTGTCCTGAATTTAGAACTTTTAAAAATATCTTTTAAAATTATTTTTTTTATTTTTATAGTTCTTTGAAAGATAACGTGTATAAACTGTGTATAAATTTTCATGCATGAAATTATATTTTAACCTGAGATATTAAACATTAAAGGGGCACTGTCAAGGTTGGGTTTTTTCCTTGACTCTAATTGTATAGTGACACCAAATAGCAAGAGCCAAACCTTTTTTTCTTAAACTCTTTACTTTTGAAGATATATCGAAAAACATTTTTTACCGATTATTATTTTTAGTCTAAAAATAATAAAGTCGTGAATCAAGAAAAAATTGTCATCTTTTTTCTGATTGGCTAAACATTACGTTAAAAACGGAGACATGTTAATTATTTTCAGAAAAGAAAAAACTTCCATTCATTTCTGTCGGCGCTTGCATCATTTGCGAATAATTATGTAAAAAAACCGCTGTTCAGGCATAATAAATTATGGTAATTAGAAAACAACAACTTTTCGTATAAAACTAAAAAAGCTTTTTTTCAGGGTATTGGGGAAAGATTTTTGGTAAATAAAATATCATTCAGTAAATACTATCGTCTGCTCTACCTGATCGGCAAAAAAACCCAACCTTGACAGTGCCTCTTTAGAGATTTGGGCAATTTTTCTATACACTAGATGACATAACAAATTTTTCAGCTATTTAGGGAAATTCCCTGAGTGGCAATTCTTTAAACTCAAATATCTCGAGAACGAAAAGTCGGATTGAGTTGAAATAAAAACTGGTGTTCATCATTTTTTCTCCACTTTCATATGAGCCCAACTTATTTTTTCACCTTGGAATCCCTTTAAACAGATTTAGACGGATATAACAAAATATTTTACCTCAAAAAACTTGCAAATATAGTCTGCCCTTAACCCCACAAAACTTCTGACCACATTCTCGATAAATAGTTGAAAAATTCTCAATTTGGTCCATTGTAACCTAAAAACCCAAGCAAGAATTGTCACTAGTCTCCAAAAGAAAATGTTATGAAAAATATCAAAAAAAATTATACCTCAAACCGTTGAATTTAGCATTTCCAATTTTACCAAATGATTGCAATAGTTTCTGTGCAATGAATTCAAAAATTGGTTTAAATTTTTTTAACACATATGTCCACTCTTTACCAGGGTTACCTGTTATCACATCAAGCTTTTTGTTTGGGCAGTAATTTGTCAAAAATATTTCCATGATTTGAAAATCAACTGTCTACGAAAGAAAAAAGCAAACCTTGCATTATTATTATTTTTTTATGTATGTATATTAGTAATGTCTTAGGCCAGAAGTTCAAATGAACTTATCATGCATGGACAGGGAATCAGACCCATGGTATTCTGGTCAGAGCCACGGCACTAACCAGTACACCATGGTGACCCATATAAAAGAACAACACAATAATTTTTTTCTAACACTCTAGAGCAAGAATAAAGCAAATGTGTATCACAATATAAATTTCTGTTAATTTGTGAACTTGGAGCAACAGGCTAAAGTCTCAAGAAGCAAAAGCAGATGAGCATGACCAGAAGCAACCTCTGGGGAAATATCTGAATTAAAAAAAATCAGTAGCAAATGGAATATATATTTATTATAAGTTACCATTTCATTACCACCATCCTCAAGATCAATACTTTCAGGATTAAACTCCTCTCCTGTCAAATTTGCAATTCTAACAGCATGAATCAATCTCGCTGCATACTGATCGAATACACATTTAACACCAGAAATAAAATTACTAAATGTGTAGCTTTGCAATTTTGCACCTCTGCTCAATTTTTCAATTTCATGGATGAACAAATCCACCAAGACCTGCAAAATTTGACAGCATTAAAAAAGAAGACAAAATGCATTTCGAGATAACTGATGAAAAAAAGAAAAATTCAAATGAAAAAATGCTAAACAGATTTTTTTTCTTTTGGCATAATAAAGCATAACTTCATTCTAACTAAAAAGATGAAGGATATTTTGACTTCATCTCAATCTTCAATTAATCTTTATAAAACTTAGTCGTCACACTATTTCATATGTTTTCACATACAGCAAACCAAATAGAAATCATTTTGAAATAGAATGCTGATTTACCAAACTGTTTCCTTATTGACTAACTAGTGAGCCTGGCCAATAAAACTAAATACGGCTTTTGGCTAGAAAGCTAGAACTTACTTTCATGAAAATGTTTTTTTCTAATATACAGGCCATTGCCAAATAGAGTGTTGCAAAACATTTTTTTATGACTATACTTATGATCGTGACAAAAGATCAAGTAAAATAATGTCAAAAGGTTATGTTACACAATGGTTATTTACTGGAAGAAAAACTTCCCTTTCATCTAAGTTAGGGTTAGTTTTTTTGGCAATCATAGCATGGGTGAATTTAATTGAAATTATCTTCAAAACTACAATGTTAAAATCTTGCTAGATCTTGTTATGAATATGGTTCAAAGGCTATTTTTTTACTTAATAACTTATTGAGAAAATTGAGACAAGGAAGAAGCTACCACATGGAGCTTAATAAAGATTAACAGCTCAAAAATGATCATGGGACATAAAAAACTAGATCCTGCTTTGCAGATAAACTCCAACAAAAAATGTCCTGATGATGCTTTGAAAAGAACATAACTCAGTGAACTGACAGCGAAACTACAAAACTTTCATTCTACATTAATAAGTCTAAAATTTGGAAAGTACAACTTAAAATTTGCTCAATATTGCTGTACCACTAGAATTAAATTTGTAGCGTTGTAGCAAATAAAATTGTGCTGTATTTCTTTATCTCTAATATCAAATTAATAAAGCATATTTGATTCAAAAATCTTCTGTGTTGACTAATTTGAAAATTAAATTTGACAACCTATAAATATTTCTACACATAAATGGTCGTTATTTAAACAAGAATAAAGCCAAAAAAAAGCTAAGTATGTGACAACACTTATCAAACAAGGAAATGTTCTCTTCCATTGAATAGTTCCAACATGTGTTTTTACACCTGTCAGAACATTCAAAAATTTGTTATCGGTCCTCAAGCTTTCACATGAATCAACATGCTAAAATATTTAAAATATATAGGAAATTTCTTAGCAGGGACATATCACATAGATATTATCTAATTTTATGCACATGATTGCTCGAGAATTTTGCAAACGAAGTAGATAATTATCGAAATAAATCCTGTTTTATCAATCAAAAATTTTTCAAGATCCTTAAAATAACATGTAAGATAGATAAAATATTTATTGAATTAAATTGCAACTAGCCACAATTGCTAAAAGAATTTCAAATTAAGCACCAAGGCATCTTTTATCCTTGAAAGTACCAATATTGAGTGCTACATCACATTAGGACCTTGACTTTGTTTAAAATTGGAAAAACCAGAATAAGACTTCAGCAATTTACCATTTGGTGGTATGAATTTAATGAATTGTTCAGCTCATCATCATAAAAATCAATGAATAACCAGTTTGAAATGAGTTTATTATATTCACATTCTAAATCTTGGAAAACATGAGGAATCACCTAACCGAAGTAAGTTTTTCAAAATAAAGAAGCTAACTAAAATATGAGAGACCTCTTGGGGATTGCCTGGGAATTTTAAACAGTTTCAACTATGAAACACTAATTAAAACCTATCTAACCAAATCTGTCCAGCTATCAAGATTTAGCTTAGAGTCTAACTTCATTCTAAACTTTCAAGACTTCGAGACCTCCTCACTGCACTACAGCTATTCATCAAGCAAAACAGTAAAGAAAAAAAATAACGCTTAAAAGATATCATTTGGTTTAGCATAAAATTAGCATTATTATGAGCATGAAGTCTTGTTGTTGCTACCACTATTATTATTGTTATTGTCATTTGTTACAATTTTTCCTTTTACTGATTCTTTTTTCCCTTTTTTTAACTGCTATATGCACATTGCTATACATAGAGAGCTTTGTGCTTTGTTATTTCTTATTTTGTAAATGTGATATTGTTGTAATTTTTGTAATTTATAGAAAAAAAAAAAAAGTTTACCATTTTCCCAAGAAAATACAGTAAAAGAAAAATATAAATACTCTAAAGCGGGAAATACACCTAGCATTTTTTCAAAATTAATCTTAAATTATACTCAAAGTAACAATATTTTGAGATTCATTTTGCGCAAAAATATTCCCACATTTTTTTGAAAGTTAATCATTTCTTGAACTGCAGAAAATTGGAGTCATTTATT
>JANSTP010312027.1:0-28455 GCA_025330745.1 Cladonema radiatum | reverse complement strand
GGGGAGCTGGCGCCTCCAGCCCCCCCCCCGGTAGATACAGCACTGGCGAGTTACACGAAAAATTCTAAAAGATAACTAAAAGTCACAGCAACGAATCATGGGACTGATAGATGAAAAAATACCCTAGGTTATTGTAAAAACATATGATTAATTTTTGAAGTGTTGGACAATGTTTTTGATTTGTTTTTGTACTGTACAGTTAGGTGGACCCAGTCTAATAATATAATTTATTTGAACATACCTTTCAGTTGACATTGCTTTTCTTGTGCTTTTGGACGAGCTTATAGAGCTGAATCATAATGCTAGATTCGTGGTGTTTCTGAAATTGAAGATCTTCTTAGGTGTTGCTTATATTTGCGAGCATTTGAGTCTGAAGAACTTCTTACAGCACCAGCAAATGCTGAATTTGAGTGTGAAGAACTGCTTTGGCGTCTGATATGTGCTGAAAAATTTCTTCTTAAGCGTTTGCTTTCTGCTGAATTTTTGCGAGAAGAACTTCTTTGGTGTTTACTATATTGTTTATCGTTTGTTAATGTTTGTTCTGCCTTGCTTTAGAATGAATGAAATTTTATTCATGAAACAACAGCTACACAATAGTTACATAGTTAACGAAATATACAACTGCTAAATTTGTTTCATAGGGAACACCTAAATATATATAATAAGGGTTCCCTTTGGACAACACCCTGACAAGCTGCTGTGTTATTAACGCAGAAAATAAACAAGACAGAAAATAAACAAAGATAATAAAAAGATTTAAGAAAAGACAGAAAAATCAGTTATCAATCAATGCATTAATGTTATTAGTCAATTAATGTTATTAATCAATCAATCAATTTTTTGAATCATTAATTCTTTCACTACACAGAAAGTATGACCCTATTGACTTGATTGGTATAGACGAGCATGCTGTCTTTATTTTTAATATACAGGCGCTGCATGAGGGGGCTGCTAAAATAATACACAAGTAAAAGGAAAGAACGGATCAAAGAGAGGGATCATTGACAGATAGAAAAATCTGTGAATTAAACGAAACTTTTTAAAAGATAACTTAGAGTCACAGCAATGGATCATTGAACTAAGAAATGGAAAAATGCCTTCTGTTATTGTAGAAGCATATGATTAAAATTTAAAGTGTTGATGTGCTGATTGGTATCATAACATGGATACGTATACAACCATGAATATGACTCATTCACTATCGTACCAAAACAACATTAACAATTCATGATGCGTGGGTATCCAAAAGAGAATCGTTCAATTATTTAAAGCAAAAGACAATAACAATTAATTATTCAGAAGATTTTGGCAGGTACTTGAATCAAAAATTGACGAATCTAAGATCAGAACAAAGAGAATGATGAAATTCAATTCAATAATTTACAAATCCAAGATTAGTAAAAAAAGAGATGACTATTACTCAAATAAATAATAAATACTGATTACAGGTTACAGCCAATTGGCTTGTAATCAATGGAGTTTCAGACAATCCGAACGAAGTAATTAAAGTGGCTGATTCAATAAGCCTGGAAGAGTATAAATAGTCAAAAGGGAAGTTATATCTCCATTCTAGGTCACGTTACACATAGACGATACGAACTGAATATCAAGCTGGTCTTTATTCAAGGAGTACAATCATTCACTCAAGATTATGTGCGATAAACCAATGAGACGTCAATATCAAGATACTAGAAATTCTAAGAACATGGAAACTAATATTTATTGAAGAACGATACAAAAATATTTACCGAGTTTTACTGAATTATATTACGAGTTTATTTAATAGAGTGAAACTTAGACTTGAATCTATTCGTAGTTGTTCATCTCTCTGACGACATTCTTTGTAAAGAGTATCACCACTTGGATAGAGGAGGAAGAATCAGGACCCTGTTTTACAAGTTAACCGCCCTGTTTACTTATTACCATCTACAACTAGAGGGCGTCTGTTTACATATGGAGGCACTGCCTGGATCATCATTCCATAGATCAACTATCAAGAAGATTCAACGACAAGACGAGAGAAATTACGAGTAGAAGATAATCGTTAACCTGGAGACACTTTTGACAACGCGCCGCAGATAACATTATACTTCAGAGAAATAAAAAGAGAGACCGAGTGGAGAAGATACGTCAGGCGGAGACACTTGCGACAACGCACTGCAGAAGAGTATCGACTCAGAGAGACGGGAGGTGAGATATCAAGTGGAAGAGATACGTTGGACGGAGATACTTGCAATAGCACACTGCAGAAAACTATTGATTCAAGAGTGTAGGAGGTAACTACTGGTGGCAAGATTGCAGCAGATGCGTACCTCTGAGAGTGTGAGTACAAGAGAATACAAGGAAATTATAGTAAAGATTACAAGATATCAAAACAAAGTGGGACAGAGAGTGAAAAATAGCAAAGTCAAAGTCATATATCGTATCGAGGCTTGTATCAGCAAAACTACATATAGAATTTGCCTGAAATTTTAATGATATCAAGAACTTATGATGATCTAACAATGCAAAGCTAAAAAATAGACAAATTTAAAATTTAACCCAAATGCACCTTTTAACAATACTGTATGCGTTGTGGGATTACAGGCATTGACTGAGATAAATATATATTATTTTGAAAAATGCGTGGACATTGATGAACTGAATAATTAGAGATCAAACCACACAAAATCACATGGCCCTACCCCCATTGCGACGAATCTTGGAAGATAATGGACGGTGGTCAATCAGCGTATATCTTGTATCAGCTTATATTTTGTATCACTTTATATTTCTAAAATGAAAGTTTTCAAAATTCTGATTTTCTTTTGGAATAATTTTGCATTTATTTGATAAATGGCTCTTTTCTGAAACTCTATTACTGCAGCAAGACTATATTTATTCAACCAAAATGAATAGATATATCCATTCTAAATTTAAGTCATTACCCTAAGTTCATCTTACATGGAAGTCTCATCGCTCTCATGACCTTCCCCTCCTTTATATTTTGAGAGCACAAACGTATGTAAACAATACTTTCTGTTCTCGAATGCAATGCAACGTCGTCTCGACTTCTGTGGAATTGTGAACTGTTCGAAAAAATTCCCTCTTGCGTGTCTGTGATCTCACCGACACGAAACTTTTCTCGTGGAAATTTGTTTATCATAATAATTGTTATACTGCTTAAATACTTTATCAAGACATTCTCGTCAGTCAATTGTAGCTATAGTTTAAACCTGCTTTGATATGGTGATAGATAGTCGAAAGCATGCAAAATTATTTACTATGCAAACCCTGAAATTACGCAAAGTCTGACAAGGTTAGTGTAGTTCTATGACAGATTGTCTCTTTCAGCACGACGAAGGAGAGCGTTGAATTTTCAAAATAGTGTATGCCTTACACTTTTCCGCCCCAAGAGATAAAAACTTTGATCTAAAAATTTTATTTCCCAGTTTCAATTACCATTGCATTTTGGTGTACATAGCTATAAGACATGGTGTTCACAAGTGATTAAGTGATACATTTCTATAAGACAAGTGTGTATGATTGACATGATCAATGACCCAGCTTAGGTAAAATTCGAGCCCAATCCCACTCCGATTTGTTTGATTTACTGTACCCATTTTAACCTAGCTATTTTTGATAGCAACCCTTTTTTCAAACCCTTCGAATTTTCAAGCCCAATAAATCATAGCATATATTTAATCTTTCTACTTTTGTTAGCAGCACCTCAGGATAAATTTTCACTCAAATTACATCAAATGTTGTAATAAAATTTTTTTGAAGTTAAGATCTCATATCATTCAAACTTCCATCGGATTTTGTCGTTTTTCAAGGCTCATTTACCCTCAGCTACTGAGGAAGGGGGGGCTTAATAAACGGGAAGAGGAGTGTGGGAATCTTTCCAAAAAGTTAATAAATGGGGGTTTTTAATAACCGGGGGTAATTGTCACAATTTTATAAAGAAAACAGGTTTGTATATTAATAAGACACAAGTGCAATTTATATGTTACAAAGTCTTAAAGAAACAATAAAATTTATTGAATTAGCTATATCATAATTATCATAAAAAATCGCAAAACTAATAATCACTTGGAGATTAGGCAAAATGTTGTTGAAATTATTAAACTGAGAGGGGTGGTCTAAATAAGGTCCAGAGGGGTGGGAATAATTTTCAAACATTAATAAGTGTCTTCACGACCCATATATTTAGCACCTGAGAGTACACAATGCTGCTTAGTTTAAGATTGAAAGCTGAGAAAGTTGCTTAAATTTTTGGTGGAATTTCCAAGGATTCCTTATCAGTAGCGTGCTTATAATTAAAGTGCTAGCAGCATTAAGTGGCATTCTGCACTCTCCCTAACTAAGTATTCTTCAAACACTGGGATTTCCTCATTAAATTTGTCTGTGCCTAAGAGACAATAGGAGTTGTAATTGTCACACCCAAAGGGAAATTAACAGGATTTGAAGAGAAAACAGCATATATATAACAGCTATGACAAAATATCTGAGTTAAAAATCATGAACCCTTTTAATAACTTTAACCATATTATACATCATAATTCTTCAACAATCTGCAATAAATCGCCAAAACTCCTTGTCAAGTGTTAGCCATCAAGTCGGACTTTCTTTCAGGACAGTGGTGGGCTACCTAAAAAAAATAAAAGATAAAAACAATCTCACAAATCAATTGACCCCAAAACAGGAGTTAAAAAGTTGAAAACCGACACATTGAAACATTAAAAAAACAAATTTTATATTCGCTATTCAGTGATTAAATCTAAATCTATTTGAAAAATGATTAATAAATTTTTCTTTTAAATTAGAATATTTGTTTTTATTTATTTTTTTTTTTTTCACAAAAATCTGCAATAAAACTTTCGTGAGCAACTTCTTAGGCCGTTTTGCGTGGTATAAACTTTTGCGAATCCATATTTCAGCCCTCTTTGCAGGGACTTACTTTCGTGAAAATGGCCAAAAAAGTAGTCTCCCCGTAAAGTAGTGAAAATAAATCCTCGCAAAAATTGTACAATTAAGGTAACTAACATTTTTTGCAGACCAAAATTTTTTGCCGATTTTTTTTTAACCGAAGAACTCTTTCTACCGACTCTTTTTTTGCTATCCGCCAACCTTTTGTAGAAACTTTTGACGTTTTTCCTTTTTTTTCGAAATCTGAACGAGGAAGAGATAATGGAAACTCATCTTTTCCAGATTTATGCTAAAATAGTCGGCAAAGTCACTAAATTTTTTCAAATGACCAATTTTTTTTATTGACTAGATTTTTTTTGCCGAGTTTTTTTTATTATAGATAAGGTACTTTAAGCCAGAAATTTTCGTCCAAACAAATTTTTGCGAATTTCGCATATGGGCCCGTTTCTGCCAAAAAAAGCGTAAAAAATGAGCTTTATACTGGATTCCTGAAATTTTATATGAAATTACCTATTCCTACATACTTCGCTGGATACAAAACTAAAGAAGGATAAAAAAAAAAAAAAAAAAGCCTTGTGGATTCACGAAAATAGGTGAAATACTTGTTTCTGACCAATCCATGAAATATAAAAAATTTCGCAAATGCAGCAACCCAGGAAAATTTCTCTATGCAAAATTTCTGACTTGAAAGTAGTATGCAGATCTTTCAGCCCTATTTCTACTGGGAGGGAGTTAGGTGTAGTTTTTCTGATTGCTCTTAAGCTAAAAAAAAATCTTATCATGAGACTTTCACTTTTGTGAATTTATCTGGGAACATTTTCATAAATTTTTTTTTGACCACTCCCATTTTAGCAATGGCCATACTTGATCTACTTATATCCCATATATTTCCATCCTGAAATAAAAGATTGTTATCAACAGTAGCTACCCCTAAAAATTTAAGTCCCCCAACAAAGAAAAAAACCATTTATCCCACTTTAGAGGAATGCATCAGCAGAATCCCCTCCCATACACATATATACCTAGGTAAACTAAGACCTGTCCTAGACTAGAAAACAAAATTAAAAGCCAGAAATATAGTGGTACTGTTAAACCATCTTATTATAAAATAACTTCCTTGTGAATAAATTTTTGCTATGGACACATTACTGCGAGAATAAACTTTCAGGAATGATCACTATGGATAAATTTCACAAGAGTAAACTTTTGCCAAATGGTTAAACTTTGTGAGACACAAATTTGTTTCTTTAAAGTAACACAGTATTAGAAATTTGCAAGTGAGTAATATTGCAGGGACGTCTAATAAGCAGGGAGTGGATTTTTCCCAAAATCCACCCAGTGGGTATATCTTTTCTGATATTCTGTTATGATAATTCAAACAGAAGGCTCAGTAAGGCCATTTCTAGATATGTGTCTTAAATTAAAATTCAAACCCTGTTTTGTAATAATTCTTGTGTTAACAGTAATTTAAAGCAAAATAAATTCGTCAGGCTTAACAGCATTTTGGCCGCTATGGGTGTGGGTGGATGTTTCATGTTGCTGCTAATGGTGTGACGAAAAGTCACTTTTAAGGCATAAAAATGCAATATTCAGATTTTGAAAAACAGATAATTTTATCAGAGAGAAAAAGACAGCATTTTGCATACTCAAAGCCATTAAAGACGTGACAATATCTGCATTATGATAGCGTTCAAGTTGAGTATATTACTACATTTTTACTCATTTTTACAATAAAGTTTATTATTACTTAGTTTTTAAAAAATAAAGCAACGTTTTGGAGTTATTATTGGTAATAACTTATTAATAATCCAGGAGTTATTATTGGTTATAAAGTAATTTGTACAAACAGAAGAAACTATGGTTTCCATTGGGACTTATTTATTAATAATCGAATGAATGATTTATTAAAAAAACACAAAATAAAAATTACGATTTGGCAACACTATTTAAACTACAGACATGGCATCATGGCCTTCTAGCTTCAGAATTTTTTTTTTTAATAAGAAAAGCCTTAAGATAAAAACTCATATTGAGAACAAATTTCTCGAATAAATAGAATTAATTTCTAACTTGTCTGTTGCCTTGGTGATAGATATTTTTCACAATGACTATGCATGAATACAAAAACTGCAAATAAAAAAGAAATCTGTAAATTTTATAGATCCATGTCTGGAGTGTTACATCTCAAAAATAAACCTAGAACCTACAAACTTGACATATGACAACAAAAATTTAAAATATCCAACAAGTTCAAATTTTTATTCATATAACTTGGTTTTTCCTGCTAAATCAGTGGTTGTTTCCCGCTCTTTCCTTAGTGCTACAGTAGCATCGCTGGCTCTATTCTAACCTGCTCAAACTTTTTTTGAGGTTTGGATTGAGTTTGTCAATCACGGAAAATGTAAACAAAGTCAAGGGATCTATAAGATTTTCATTTTTCAGAAGTCACATATTTTCTTTTCTTTTTTATTTTTATGTAAAACTTATCACGCAGTAGTAGGAAAATGACAATTTTCTTTACCTCATAATTCAAAAAGTAAGTATCGTTAAATCAGGACTTATGCATCACATAAAGGGTGAAAACGTATCCTTAACTGCAGCCAAAATGTTATAAGCATGACGAATATAGTTTGCGAACGGCCCCTTTACGTATGATAGTAATTTCAAAAGAAAATGTCTACTTTACTAATCCTCAATCAGAGAGACTAAAGGTTTCCTCACTATGAAAATTAATTTTAGAGTCACCATTTTTTTGTTTGTCAAGTTTATTTAGTGGTCATTCTTGCAGGTGGCCATTTAAATGTTTCGATTCACCAAGTAGGAAAGCTATGACAATTTTTTACGAATACAAAAAGAAAATCTGATCAGGGCTCGTAGAAGAGCTGCAAAAAATTTTCTGAAAAAAGAGATGGACGCATCTTTTTGGCATCACAGCACGAAACCAATCTTGCAAATAACTTTTAGCTACATTCGCTGACTTTCCAGAAAGCTACGAACAGACGAACCCTTTTGATAGTGCATCTTTAGGCAGTGAAGTTGCGGCACTATTGCAGTATCATACCCCCTAAGATCTTTCCTTCTATAAAACACCAGAAAATACAGCTTTTAAAGAACGAAGAAGCCTTACGGGGGTACTCGAAATGTATTTTAAACACGGGCATAAGCCTAGCATAAGTCCAAAAAAAATCATGTACCTCATTTAACAAGAACAACATGGAAAAGCCAAACGATATCCGCTCACTTCGAAATCCAGCTTCGAAAGAGAACGTTCCGAATGGAGGATTCTTTTTGTAGCTTCACCATTGAGCATGTCCGAATACCTTCGTTTCCAATTTCTTTTTCCTCAAGTCGCTTGAAAAGTCGGTAAAAAGTGACCAATCTTTTTTGTAAAATGACAAATTTTTTTTCTGACTAAAATTTTTTGCTGGATTTTTTCTTTTCATTTGATTATTATTACTATTATTATTATTATTATTATTATTATTATTATTATTATTATCATTATTATTATTTTATTATGTACATATTATGTAAATGCCCCCCATTCCATCCATAGGTACGGGTCTGTATTATTTTTCATTATGTTTTTTTCCTTTTTTCTTTCGAATTTAGAATGAGGAAGAGCTAACAGGCACTAATCTTTTCAAGTCTTTACGAGCAAACCTTTTCAAGTCTTCACAAAATATAAACAAAAATTAAACACATAATGCTTTTTTTTAACAATAAGTAACATTTTATCTAGAAAAGTGACAAAATTTTTCTGGTTTGACGAAGATTTTCCCCGACGAAAAGTTTGCCTACTGTTAAATTTAACTACAAAGGACTAAAAATTTCTGGGACTAAAATTTTTCCCCAAAAAAATTTCCCCCGTAGAATTTTTCATGGATAAGCGAAATTGAGCGAAATTCGATAAAAACCATCAAAAAGCATTAGTTTTATGAAAAAGATTCCAAATATTCAAAGTGGGATTGCTGAAATGAAATTAAAGTCCATGTTAATTATTTACTATAACTAGTGGCAGGACGTGCCTCCATTATGCCCAGGAGCAAAAACAGGATTTTGCGCCCTTTCTGCGTTCGAACTCGTCTTTTCTCTTCTTCTAAGTTATTCAAAGCAAGAGAGACCCCCTCACCCCCTGGTTATGTTGCCACTGGCCAGAAATATGCACACTATATTTCGTGTCTGTTTTGACGACAGTAAATTTGATCTTCCTTTTTATGTTATAGTTCTTTATAATAAATTATGTCAAATTTATATCTATCGAATTGGCTCAAACAGAATAGATTACATAAGAAAATATTAAATTCTGTGTTTGATGAATCAAATGAACAGCCATCAAATGATCTTAATGATTTTGATTTTGAAAATGATAGTTTTTCTTTTCAAAACAATGAAACGGTTGATAACGATAGCGAAATGGTTTCTTGGAGTGAAGGTAGCAATGATGACGATGATAGTTTTGACTATGACGAGGATAATGCAAATTATCGATCGTTTCCAATAACACCTTCAGAGCCATCATTTCGTGAGAAGTTAGCTTGCTGGGCATCTAGGAACAGATGTACTAATTCCTCAATAAATGAACTTTTAGTTTTATTAAAAACAAATGGACATGTTGAGTTACCAAAGGACGCTAGGATCTTTTTACGGACACCCCATTCTACAGAGACGTTATCAAAGGCAGCTGGCCAATATTATTATTTTGGAATTGGTAATGCATTGAAAAAGATTTTTGAAATGTCTCCACTGCCACAAGATAGTAGCTTAAATTTGATAATAAACATTCATGGCCTACCTGTTTTCAAAAGCAGTTCTACAACTTTTTGGCCGATTTTAGCAATATTTAAAGGCTATGATCATTTTATTGTCGCTCTTTTTTGAGGAAATTCAAAGCCATCACCAGTTGAAGATTACCTTAATGATTTTATGGAGGAGTATAGACTCTTGAATGAGTATGGGATAGAAATAATCGGTCAAGTTTTGAAATTTGACATTCATTTTTTTTGTTGTGATGCACCGGCCCGGCAAATGATAAAGTGCATTAAATGGCATATTGGGTTCTTCGGGTGTGAAAGGTGTGTGGCCAAGGGATGTAAAATTGATAAGAGAATGATATAAGAGCAAATTGACTGCCAAAAACGAACAGACCATGGGTTGAATGCTGTCTCCTACGAATATCATCAAACTGGTCGATCTATTTTATCTCAAATAAATTTTCCCTGCGTTTCAAAATTCGTCCTTGATCTAATACATTTAATATATTTGGTTGTGATGAGGCGAATATTATTTTACTTTAGAGGAGAGCATTCGAGACAATTTAGATTGTCTGCAAATCAGTTGCAGTTACTGTCCAATGATTGAGGGTCTGTGTGGTAAAATACCATCGGATTTCATTAGACAGCCATGTTCAATCCGTGAGTTGAATAGATGGAAAGCCACGGAATTAAAACTTTTTTTTGCTTTATACTGGGCCCGTTCTTTTAAAGAGTTATCTGTCACGTGATCAATATGAACATTTTCTCGCATTGTCCGTCGCTACTAGAATTTTTGCAAATGACAATAACACTATTTATTTAATTACGTTAAAGATCTGCTAAAATGGTTTGTTTCCGAAGCAAAGGATTTTTATGGGGTCAATTGTACATCTTATAACGTCCATTTGCTTATCCATGTGCATAAAGACATAGCCAAATTCGATTGCGATTTGAACAGTCTGTCAGCATTTGCTTTCGAAAACTCTTTGCAAGGGCTAAAAAAGCAAGCCAAGAATGGAAATAATCCCTTAATCAAAATCATTAACCGTATTGCAGAGGGTGGACATACTCACGAAAAAAAAATTGCAATGACAGATTAGCGACATCAAGCTGTGAATCTTGGCTTTTAATGAAGAATGGTGATGTTGCTCAAATTAAAAAATATTTTAATGAGGAGATAATTTGTGATTTTTACAGAAATTATCTGGCGCATGCGTATTTTGATGAACCGTGCTGTTCCAAAAGTTTAAATATATATATGTTTAGTTGAAATGCTTCATGCTTTAAAAAAAGTATTCAGAAGGAATGCATTGACAGAAAAAGGTTACCCAAGTTCCAATGATTCCTTCAATAATATTAGTAGCAGAAACGATGTCATCACGTTTCCCGAAAGCACTAATCAAAAATTGAAAAACAACCTAATTAATAATAATAAAAAAAAAAAAAATTAATTGACGTCATGACAACGATACAACATCAAACCAATTACGAAAATTGTTTTCGCCATATTGTTGCAACAATCAAATGATGCATAGAGCTTCAGTTCATTGTCAAAGCATTGTTGCCTAAGTTTGTCTCAAATAGGGGGTATAATTCGAGTATATTTTTTAGCTAGCCCAATGTAATTTTTTTTTGTTTTCTTTTTTTCGCAAGTTTTTTCGAAATTTCAATTATTTGCCATTCAAGAGTTACAACAAAAAAACCAATTGAGATATGGATAGGGTTCAACTTGCACGATTCTAATAATATATGTAGTAATTATTTGAATGAGTTAATTATTGGAAAAGAAAAATGACTTTTGATGTTTGAACTTTGCTGTATATTGAATATAGCCTTACTTTTGATCGAGGCGCTGCCTAATAGAGGGGGTGTTTATTGTAAAAATCTTTTTAAGAGTCGTTTATTTTGAGAGGGGTTTTAATAAACAGGGGGTTTTTATTCAAAACATTACAGTATGTGCATAGATTTAAGAACTGAAAGTAAGTTTAAGGTAGTTTGACAATTCAGAATTTTTACCGCTCCGTTTACTGGGGAGGAGTGGACCCCAGTCGTCTTTTTTCCAATTTTTCGTTATATTTTTATTGAACTAAGAACTTGACACCCATATGTAAATTCCTTTCTAGGGGGTAATTTCCAACCCCGATAAAATTATTTATCAGAACGAGCCCCGTTCCAAGAAAATGAGGGCTGGGGTCCATTGGATCCTCCCTGGTAAACAATGTTGATAAAAAATTTTTTTATAATGTTTCCTACCAATTTTTCCCACTAATTTTTTTATATTTAGAGGCAGTGTTTAGACAAGTAAAGATTATGCAAAAATCATATCTGGAGTTGATTTGAGCAACTGTGTTGGCAGAAATTGTTAGTTATTTAAAAGGGCTAAAATTTTTCTAAAATTTCGGACTTTTTCGGAAATTCCGGGTAACCAGGGCAACTAAAATTTTTCAAGTAAAATTTTTTTTGTTATAAAGCCAATATAATATACTCCTTTTCAGCAAAGTTTCAAGGCACAATGACTTCTCTGTAGAAAATGAGAAGCAAACTAATTGTGGTGTCCGTTGGACCCCCCCCTCCCCCAAGTAAACAACGCCAGTCAAAAAGCCCAGTAAACAGAAGGTTAAGTAGTAAAATTAATTTGACAGTGGATATTTTAGAGAGTAATTTAAGAGTTACTTGAGTAAATTTGTTCATTTTTGATTGTCCCTTTGTTTAATGCATATGACCAACCTATCTTTTAGTTGATTATTTCTTTTAAACTAATAAAATATACGAAACTTCTGGGACTAGTAGACAACAAGTAGTTGCTTATTTTGTTTTGTGATTGTTTGTTTTCATTGGGTCAATTGCTCTGCTCTAAGACTGTATGATTGCTTGATCTCTCTCTTTTTTTTTCTTTTTTTTTGCTTGTTTTGTAACTTTCTCTTTTGCAGAAACGTTTGAAATGGCTTATCGAATTGCAGCATGGTTAGAGGAAGATGGTGAATCTTTCAGAGATGTCGTCCCTGCTATATGGGTTGACAAAGCAAATGGAAAACTATTCTCTCTCCCCACCTCCCCACCAATTCTAAGCTTCAAGTAAAAAAAGCGTACTGGAGTGAAGAGCCACCTGAAGAGAATTGGTACCAATTTAAATTATTAGATGTTTTCTTAGAAGGTATGTTGAGAATCTTGAATATTTAAAAAAAAGTTTTTTGTAATATTTCCGGACAGCCTAACCACTCTAAGCTTTGAGTTATAAACGTATTATAAAGGAAGTTAATCTATTCTACTAGGTACTGAATCATTTTGCAAAGAATATCTGAGCGATTTTAACACGAGTGCTGATGAAAATGCCATCAACAAACAGAAAAAGTCAGGTATATTTCTTTACGTAGGCAATGTCCTCACATTTTTATTTTTCTTTTCCTCTGTTCAAAAGTTTTCTATCAAATGAAACACGTTCAATCAGTTAACCCTATTTAAACTGGGGTGGGGTCCATTTAACTCCCCGGCCCGTTTAGTTTTTCCACTGTAACTCCTGAACGATAGAATTTTACGATAGAACGATTCTACTCCTGACAGTAGAATTTTGTAGCTTTATATAACTTTTTATTGGATTAATTTGGAAAAAAAATTGGTCCGAAAATTTTGGGCACCATTGTCTAGAGGCCATGAGGCCTCAAAACCACCTCTCAATTTTCAAAATTGAATTTTCAGAATAGCTTATCATCATAGAATTTATCGATAAATTTTGAACACTAGATCTAGTGAATATATCTCAAAGTATCGACAATATTATACCTGAATATTTAGGGTCATAGAAGTCCAGTTAAAATAGGGTTAGGTTATGTTGGTAATAAATATTTTAAATACAGACCCTCCGTCTATCACCCGCCTTTAAGAGTGGGCATGGCCGTGATTAATTATCATTTTTCAAAAAGAATTCTTTAATGTACAAAAAAAATGTTTTTATTTCCAAATAAATGTTAGTTACTATTGTTTCTTAGAAAACCCAACTAGAACTCAACCATCACAGAAGCCTACGTTTCCGATTAATTTTGCGACACCAAATAATCCTAACACCAGCGTCAGTTCCTGGGGGTTCAAAAATGCCTAATCCAAATGTCCAAAGCAAAACGATACCAACTTCTGGCGGAAAGAGGCGAATTTATGATTCTGGCTCAGACCAGCTTGCGGTATGGAAGAGGCAAAAACCAATCATTTTAGTTCAGAAAAATGTCTTCTAAGTACACCGACATCTTTGGCTAATAGTCCTGGAACTATATTGCCGAACCAAAAAGGTTTTCACTCTTTAGTATTAAGTATTTCTTTAAAAGCAAAATAGGGAACTTTGATCTTAGTTTGTAGTGTTTTGCCGGAATTAAATGATCAAGTTTAAATACTACCTTGGAACGTGTCCGGATAACTACAATTCATCGCAATACTAAATACGCAATACAAAACTATTTCGAAGATCAAATTAGTACATAGTGTTCATGCATTTAAACGTAACTTCATATTTTTTCGTTATCTTTTTTTTTTCTTTGTAATATGGAACACTTATCACAAAATACTGGATTAAACAGGTAAATGAACAACTTTTATCTTGATAAATTATCACTCTTTTAACACATTCAAATGGCATTCTAAATTTACCAAAAAAGAGAGATGTGTTTATATGAAAGATAATGACAGAGTGGTGGCGTATTAATGTGACTCATTACAACCCCATCCGCACCCACTACCAAACCACTAGCTGTGTACGCAAGACACTTGGTGGAGAAGTTGTTGTTTCGCAATCAATTGATTAAAATCACAAATCGATATCGGTACAATTCCTACCAAAACTAATAATTCTTTTTCTTTTTTTCTTTTATAGAGACTTCATCGAGTTTTCGGCCCGAAAATGACGAGCCATCTACCTTGAGAAGTGCAGAGCAGGGTAACTATCGAAGAGGAGATGCTAGCGTTTTAAAAAGAACTGACTTCCGCATGTCCGAGCAAGGTAAACTTAATGGATTTTAATTTTAATTCTCTTTGTTTAGCTATAATAGTCAAATTTGTTTGAATTTTTGTCCTTTTCCCAGAGTGTTTGCATGTATAAGTAGAAAATTATTATGGAGATAAAGTTTTATCTCCGGAATATTCTTGTGCATAATTTATTCTCAAAATCTTGGAACTTTTCTTCCTTTAAGAGGTTCAAAATCATGTGAATGGCTATTTGTGATACTCTTTTGTCCAAAAATGTACTCTAGCATACATGCATAAAGCCCCTTTTGCCAAAAAGTTTATTTTTAGATTTTTACTTTAATTTGATTTTACATTGCCTTAGTTTTCTAGATTTCCAATAATCCATTTACAAAATCGATTTGAAAATTTTGGAAAAACAGTACCAAATATTACATGCCTTGCGTGGAGGAACCACGGGCATACAACACCAAACTGGAAACGACTTTGAAACTGACACAATGCAAGCAATAGCTTCTGATAAAGCTGTATATGAAAACTGTTGAGTGTGGAATTTTACTTAACATTATTTTAATAACTAAGGATAAATAATTTTTAAAAGAAAGCAATAAAACTAATAAAATTGTGCTTTTGTTAAAAAGGTTGACGTAAATCAAAAACTTGCTTCTCTGTATGGTAACAAACACAATCGTGGACAAAAATATTTGGAATTCAGGGCAAAACTGAGCACTTGAACAGATTTTGATTTCCCATTTGTCACTACAAATAGAGCCAGGAAGGGAGCTGGGTGGTTTTCATCCATTTACTCAAGGCTGAAGGCTCATGTAGATAAATCGCGCAATAAATCGCTGTCTTGCCAAGTAAAAAAAATCTCCTTTTAATAATCGCTTGTGGTGCAGAGTTATACTGAAAAAGTTCTAAATTGTTCAAATATTTTTGACCATGATTGCAGTGTGATAATTGACTCAACCTCTTTCTGATAATTGGCTTCTTACATTGAGTCTTCTTCTCCATTGCACATTCTTTTGCCTCACTCTTTTGATGATGTCTACAAAACTGTAGAAATTTCTTCATCGTATTAGATCAGGCAGCTTGGTCGAATTGGTGGGACGACGTTAAAAGAAGCACTGAGCAATATTTTAAGCAGGTCCTTATAAAGAATTTAAATTTGTTTTTATGTTTATGTTTTGAATTTTTTACCTTGAGTCAAATTTCTACTCGGAGTCCACATTTTATCAAGTAATATTAATTAAATGGGAGTTGTGGAAAAAGGTTTATAGGCGAAGAGCAAGAAGGGGTAAAATCCCGCTCCCCCATCAAGATAAAGTAGAGTAAAGTAAAGAGATTGTGCTAATTAAAGAAAATAAAATAAGGTTAAGTTCATTGCCCCTACCTCAATACACTAGCATAGCTATTGCTTATATTTAGCTTTAACTCCTAATTCTATTAGCATATCTGATTTTGTTTTTCAGTGTAATGACGTAGAAGCTGATGATAGGTTTCAACATGGAGGGACAAAATCGGGCGGAGATGGGGAAGCCCAAAGCAGCAAAGAGAGCTTTTGTAAAACTGAAACTTTGCGACGCAATTGTTTTTAAGATAATCTTACACATTCAAAGAAATTTCTTTCCTTTTTGTATACAGTAGACATCCGCTAATTCGAATGCTGCTTAATTCGAACTTTCGTTATTTCGAACCAATTTCCCAGTCCCTTGAACTCAAAATGCTTAGTTTTTATACTGCTTAATTCGAACATTCTCTAATTCGAATAAATTATTTAGTCCCTTGCGTGTTCGAATTAGCGGATGTATACTGTATTAGTATCTAAGAGGCTATAAAATAATTCTTCCAGAAGCCGTGATGAAAGGTGATAAGAAGATCACAGAGGCAGAAATTAAAAAAGAAATATTACGATATTGCCCAGACAAAGTTATTGTTGAGGATGGGGGCAGATCGCCAGCAACGTCAGGTCGTGATTCGGACAGATTCAGTAAGTATTGATGGCAACACAGATGACGATGAATTAAGCGATTGATTTTATTGACTTTAAATTGATTTTAAAGTTAACGATATTTATTTACTAACATTATTTTTAATACTTTATTAATGCGGAAATAGAATGGTATAAATATCATACATTTTCCAAAAAAGTTTCCATTGCCCAAGTGGGAAAAAGATTTCTATTCACAGAATCTACTTGCCTATTTCGAAGCTGCTTATGAATGATTTTGAGCTCAATTTAAATCAGAGTTTCTCGGAATTTCAATTTTTCATAAAGGTCTATTTAGAATATATTTAGGGGCCGATTATATGGAGCTTTTCAACCCGGGTTGAAATTTCAACACAGTATTGCGGGTTGAAATTTCAACTCGCTTGGATAGTGAATCACATTGAGAAATTATCTTTCGATTACATGTAAAAATTTGAACTCGGTATCACGAGTCGAAATTTCAACTCGGATCATGAAACCCGAGTTGAAATTTTCAACTCGGTATCGTGGGTTGTAATCACAGGTTGAATATCTCAACCCGGGTTGAGAGAACCAAACATGCGGATGCACTTTCATAAAGTACAAATAGAAATCGCCTTTTGTTGCATTCGTTTATATTTCTGTAATTTTTTTTCCTGGAGTGAGAACTGGATCTTTTTACTAACAAAATTAACACTAAGCAAATGGAGAAGTTTTATTCCCAACAGTTGGTATGTTAAGATAATATGATTAAGTTAAGAATAGCAGAATGATTAGACTAATTGGAATTGCTTGCAGAATAATCAGATTGGAGGCTAGACTATCAGCCTGGATTTGAGAGAGCAATGGAAATTCTTTCCAAGATCTTATATTTAGTTTCAACCGAAGTTGAAAATATTTCAACCCGCGTTGAAATTTACATATAATACGAATTTTTTTCAACTTGCAATCTCAAGTTGAAAATTGTCAACCCGGGTTGAAAATCTCCATATAATCGGCCCCTTCCTTATACTATAATTGCTTATATATTACTTATATAATTGTTGATTTGTCTGATTTATATTAGAAAAACAAGAAACTAATGATAAAAAGGTAGTTTTATGTTTACACTTTTTTGCCAAAAAAACTTTAAATATGGTGGATCATAGAAAAAGGTTACCCAAAATGCCAGTTGTGAGAGCTAGTATAGGCATAACTCCCTTATAATCTAAATCTCAATTTCAACCAAAAAAAAATTTTACGTGAAAATTTTCTTTCTAAATAGTTACATTACAGAGACAGAAAAAAAAACAGAAGACTAAATTGAATTTAGTTGTATCGATGTTATTCGATGTCAAAACAACGTTCTCCCAACGTTATAATTTCGATATCGATATAACATCGAAACAAGACGTCGAAATACCTTTCCAATTCTAACCTTAATACAACGTTGACTCGACGTTATTTCCGACGTCACAACAACATCGACTCGACGTTGCTGTGTTTGCTGGGATATACGTATCGTTAATGAAGAAGTCTCAACAAAAGGCCTACCAGTACAGTACTTAATAATTAGTACTTAGTAATTACTAATTAGTACTTAGTAATTACTAATTAGTACTTTATAAAACAATTTACGAAATTGTGAAAATAAAAGTCAACTAAATTATTTAACAACAAACTCCAGAAATATCTTTAGAACGGTAAAAGATTTATTATACCGGTGAAAACAGACTCAGTTTATAAAATTCATAACATAACTGAGCTCAAGAAGAAAATAGACGAAGAAAGTTCATTGCCATATCAACCGTCTAAAATATTTATATAGATAGAGGAATTCCCACGATCAACAAACACATCTATTTCAAATTAAAAACTCAGACGACTGAACAATTTGGAAAGAACAAGAAGAAGATTAAACTGTCGTCCCAAAGAATTCAGTCAAGAGAAGTTTTCCTGCCGATTCTCCTGCTTGCTCTGATTACAAAAAAACGCCAAAAACCAGGTGATATCCAACTCTTTGAGAGCCGTCATAACTCAGGCAAAGAGTTGTCACAAAAAATGAAAGTACGCCAGTGGAAAAAGGAAACTGCTGTCAAAGGAGTATATACAGCGGCAGCAACCGAAGCCTCTCGAGTGCAACACCAATTAGTTATCAGTAATGTATGCTCATGCACATGTTCAGACTTTGAAAAGAATGGTCATTTGGTGATGTGCAAGCATATTCTCTTCATTGCTCTACAATCCCACTCGGCGTAATTAAGGAAATTTCCGAAAAATTCCAAGTCTGGTCTTTTTTTTGATGGTTTTTCTGTTGTTCCGGGAAAGTTTTTGTTCTGGAAAATACAACGATTTTTTTTTTAAATTTGAAAAATTTTGGCGGTTGAGGCGGAGAATAGCGCAGATTGAAGTAAAAGGTTTTAAAACAGTTTAATGGTGGACAGAAAATAAGACACATCCATGTCTAGGTAAGTTATTTTACTAAAAGGACATTGTAAGAACATGCCTCGGCCATTCTTGATTGCTTAAAAAGTTCTTTTAAACACCCATTTTGTTGGATTTAAAATATATTAATGGATTGCAATTCTAGATTTTCAGTTAGCTAGATGGTAGATTTCATGAAAGTTATAAAGATTCTCAAATGGGAAGTATTAGATAGGTTACCATACTACAAATACTTTGCTGGCTATTTTATCTTAATGGTTCCTTTAACAACTACCAAATCAAGAGTTTTGGCCATTTTTACTTTTTTTATTGTATATTCTCCGAAACATTGGGATGAAGACACAGGAAGATTTCAGTAGCGAAGATTGGGAAAATGAAAGAAAACAAAGAAAATACACATTTTTGATTCCAAGTAACTTAAAATAATTTAACTGAAAACATATCCAACCCATTTGCCACTATTTCCATCCACTTTTCCAAAGTATTGAGCTTATAGCTTAGAAAAAGAGCATGAAAGACACTCGTCAGAAGAGCCAACGAAAAAAATTTAATTTTCTTGGAGAAACTTTTTAAATCAGCATATATGCAACTTCTGTGAACAGGACCAAGGTTCTCTGAAGGTGGCCCACTATGAAAAGCAAAAGGAAAGTTCAATACGCGGGGAGTCTCACACTTCCTTTTCCATTTGCGCGTGGGATATGAAAAAGAGAGCTAATTTCGTGCTCGGGAGACACGCAAAAACAGCGCCGTTATAGTCGCGGTAATGGGTCTTTGTTGCTAAAACAGCTAGTTTAGAATTCTTCATGATTGTATATTTCTCTGCTGAATAAAAAGACAGATTAGTACTATGAGGGCAGGGGGATTGATTAGGTGACAAAGATATAACGAAAAAAAGTATCCTGTTGTAATATTGCCCGTTAATCTTAAAAAAAATTGATATTAAGAAAAATATATGCGGATTCTTTTTCCCTCATCCAAGGACAAGAAGACAGGTATGTGATCCACCACTTTCACCCCACCTAGGGACAGAATGTTTATGGTAGAGCAAAGTCACATGATTACTCTCGCAAGCTGATTGGCTAGTCTTTTGTCATGACACTTTCCCGGATCGGAGAATATAATAATATGAAGGGCTTCACCTTTAAAGATGATTGTAATTGGAATTTATATTATAATTGGAATACATCAAAAATTGGAATTTCCAAGAATTGGAAAAAAATTGTGATCCGAATTGAATTAGCTAGTTATCTAGCTACCTTACCAGCCAAGCAGATTAACTACTGATTGTTCTTCCTTCTAGCTAAGACAAAAAAATATTGTCTACATGTTTATTATGTTACATAGCTGTTTCAGCTAGTAAAAATGGTGTCCTAAACTCAGAGGCAAGCAAAATTTATTCTTAAAATTGGCCATCTTTGATGTCAAATTTCTCAGGATCTACAAAATATATTTATAAATTGTAAAAACTGGCTAAAAGATGTCTTTTTTTAATTGATGTAAAAACATTCATAACTATTTTATTTTCTCTTCGGTTTTCATTGGAATTCGGGTGGTAAACATAAAATTGACATCCTTTGGAAGTGATGTGCGCTTGCTGTGGTTTTCGAAATGGAATGAAATTTTTAGCAGATGCACAAGGGATATATAGTTCTTCCACATGAAAGTTGTTTTTAAAGAAATTTAGAGGGAATTTAATTTCTTACTCAATTTTCAATGAGAAAACTGCGTTTTTCTCAATGGTTTCAAAAATTTTTTAGTGTGAACATTCTCAAAAATATGCAGACGGGTGTTCTCCATTATAAGAAATAAGTGTTTTCTTTAAAACCGCACCCTGGGAGCACATGGAGAAAAACATAAAGAAAAATATAAATCAAGGACCACCAAAAACGCTCGTGCTCTGCGGTATTTACACCCAGTGGTTCGTTAAAGTATTCTGGTCCGTAAATTTTTTTATCGCAAAATGTGTTAAAATGGCTGATACGAACGAAGCATGTAGCACACATTTCAACTAGGTGGAAGAATTGTCTTGAAAAAGTTATCTAAATACTAAATAAAGTTCAGAAACCTATCGAAACAGTTTGTAGAATAGTTTTTCTTAAACTAGAATAGTTATAGAATAGTTTTTCTTAAACCATAACACTTATATTTTTGGGATTGAATTTGATCATTTTAAGTGAGATGTCAGGGTGTTAGCTAGGGGCAAATAGAGACCTGTAAACGGCCTCTTCCCAATAGAAATGTAACTATATTTTCCCAGTTGACTTCATAAGTTCTATTATTTTTGCACAAAAGTAGTTAAAGAAAAAAACTACAGTATGTGAGTGTTGTTAGTTAGGAGTACGACCGGTCCAATAAAAGGTTTCCTATCAGTTTAATATCTTCCTAATGTAGCAACATATCCCTGTAAATGATTTTCCTGGACATGATCTCCCTAAAATTGAAGGTTCAAAGGATTTTTCTTGATTTTTCTAGCTAACACAGTAGATTTCCCTTCGAAAATTTGCTTCCATTTGGTGAACAAACCTTTTTTTTTTTTTTGCTGAACGAGAGGGTTTTTTTCTGAAATTAATTTTGATAAACCAGATTCTATTATACATCGCTCGAAAGATTATTAATTTATCCTTTTAATGCAGTTTATAGTTTTGAAAATAGTTATGAAGATTGAAAGATATTTTGCTTTTTTCTAGACCCTGGTAACATTTTCCGCAAAAAGGACAAGAGAACTGGCTGAAATAGCAGTGATCTTTCGATTAAAAAAAACAATGAAGAAAATTTGCGGCAGAGGCGTTCTCTTTTTTGTCAAAATTATCTGTCTTGTTTACGATTGATGTTGATTTTGCTCTGAATTGTCAGTCAAATCATTGATAACATTCTGGTCTAACATTCTGTTTTTTTATGCCTGCCTGGAAATTCTTTGATTTCTCGTCCATTTGTCCACAAGTAGAAATTAATGTTTTTGGACTATAGGGTTTTTATTCATACTATAGCTCATAAAGTAGAATTTTAAGAAGTTACCAAAGCACAGATTAATGAATTTTCTGTTAAAACCCTTCTTTACTGTCCTATTTCTACTAAATTAGAAATAATAAAAAAAGATAAACATATGATGACTTTAGAACTCATAAATCAATTTGTTTCTTGATACATTTTAAACTTTTTGAAAATGGAAAAGTGAGGATTAGCTTTATCTGTAAAATCATGAATCAATTTCTTGTGGAAGGAAATGAGAAATATCCTTACTTCTGTTTTGATATAGCAAGTAGGTATAGGTTTCATAATACAAGGAATGGGCTGGCTGCTGTTTAAATATCTCATCTATCTGATTTATCACTATTTAAAAATGTCATGTATTTCATGGAAAGCTTTTGCCTCACCTTGACAAATTTTCTCTTTGTCTGCTTTTAAAATAGTCTTAAATGCCGAAAAGATAATCATAGGGTAAATATTTATTTATGGTCCCTTTTTCAGCGATAGTTCTATTTTTCTATATACTTTTTTTCTAAAAATTTATTTGACAAAAATCTTATTAGCCTGTTAGCTTATTCACAACCATTCTCGGCAACAGACAAGGGTAATCTGATGCATACTTCCCTTAATGTTCAAATCAAGCCACACAACCATCTTTAAGAATGTTAAGACATTGGAAAACTTTATTTTTCTTATGTATATTACTTATAGTTTAGTCCCGTCATTTTGAAGTGTTATATATACTTGTACTTTAGTCCCGTCTTTTCTTCATTGCTTTTTAAAGTACCTCTGAAGACACTGAAAGTAATATTTTACAGACCAGAATAATTTTCTTCTTTTTCGTGTATTTTACCATATTTTTTTTCTGTCAAAATTAATAATTCCGTCGGGGGACCGAAGTACAATTAAGCCCAGATTTTTTACTTTTCACGGGAATTACATTTCACGTTCGACTGACTTTATAGAAGCTTTTAGCAAGTAAAATGTGCATTTTCAACTGATTTTTAAATTTGCTAAATTTCGTGGGAATTTAATTTCGCGGTTTTAAGCAAAAACTGAGAAATCCGCGAAATTTTCTTCCCGCTAAAATTTCTTCCCGTAAAGTATTATACTTTCCCCCTTGTTTCAAGTCTTTGGCTTCGATTTTATAACTGAATTTCTGAGTATTAGTTTTTGTTAGTTCATGAGAAACACAGCTTCTAAGATTCAACTAAAATTGCCCATTCAGATAAACTTTATTTTCTAATATAATTCGTTTTCTTTGAAACTAAATATGTTTGATTTATTTACTATTATTTACTCTATGTATACTCTCTATCAGAAAATGTATTTGTTCTTGTAGTTGAGAAAAATCATGATATTTGATTTATGCTGTCAGCGTTGACTTGACTTAATTAATTTTGTTTTTCTTTTTTACATCTGACCTTGTTTCTCTTATTTTATTTAGGAAGTGAATTTGGGGCAATTTAACCCACACAGTATCATTAAGCATCATTGGGAAACCGTTCTGAATATCTCTACATATGGTAATAATTTTCATTTACATATACTAATTCAAAGGTCTGCAAGTAGTTGAAAAATAACAAAATCTTTCGCATCCAAAAAGGAAAGGGTGTTACCATAAGAATTTTGATCTTCATCGCAACTATTGTTTCATATTGTTTTTAAAACACATAATGTTGCATACCGAATTAATCCTTCTTTTTGAATGGCACTCTCCTTACTCTTTTTCAGACTCTTTTTTTTGTGAGTCATAATCATATATCAAGGCTTCAGTGTAAAGTTAACTTTCCGTCAGCCTGAATTTTTTCGACTGAAAACAACCTAAATGATCTACATACTTTCGTGTTCTCTAAGACAAGCTATTGGTAACCTGCAAGAGCAAGTCTTGAAATACTTTAACCCTATCTAGACTGAGGGAGGTCAAATTGACCCCCCCCCCTCTTGTGGTTTTTTTGTCATAACTTCTGAACGACTAATAATTGCACAGTCAAACTTTGTGAATTTTAATGAAATTTTATTACGGACATTTTGAGCAAATAATTTGGTCAAAATATTTTGACCACGCCCATCTAGAGGCCATTGCTTGAAACCACCTAGTGAAATTTTTGACCTCAGATTTTACAAAAAGGATACTTACCACGACTAAGACACAGGATTTAGCCTCTAAATGTGATGTGACTATAATAATAAGTTGGCAAAATCCATTTGACGATATCGGTATGACGTCAAAAAGACGTCATTTTCAAAATACCGACTTTTTACTGATTTTTGATGGGTCATTCGGCAAAATTGATCAGCAAATTTTTTTTGCACCAATCTTCATTAAAAGGGTTGTTCTAAAATCTGACCAAGTTGACCCTCCCCCCCAAACTATTTTAGACCAAAAAAGCCCAGTCTTGATAGGGATAATCTCTGAAGAGGCTTTTCAGGACAGTCTCTGTATACGGAACATTTTAGTATGTGTTATTTTGCTGAAATCTCTCCGAAAATGTCTTCAGAAAAAAAAGAAGCCAAAAAAAAAGAGCAGGAAATATTTTAAATAAAATTTTTGCCAGATTGTTTGGCATATTTGCAATCTTAATTTCATTAGGATCACTGATTTACTAATAGTGTTTATACGGAACTACCTTGCAAAACAGGCTTCCGTCTTTGGCCAGCATTAACGCCTCCAGAATGGCTAAAGAAAAGTTCCTTATCTTGTTAATTGACTTTAAATTTTATAACGCTTTGCTTTTTCGGATTCCTATTGCCCATATTTCATTTAGGTACTAAAGTTAGAAGAAGATGATTGCCTGCCAGATTATCGACGATTAGTATGAACCCAAGAATATTTGGCAATAAGGTAAAAAGTTTTCATTTATATTTATTTGCCGTAAATCCTGGTCCAAGTGCCGGTTCTATGAAGTTCTGCTTTTTAAAAAATTCTTCTTAGCTACATAATCACTTGTAAATAAAAAACATGCCACGTCGGCGAGTTGAGGCTCACCTTTAAATGTAACCATACGAATATGTAGACAACTAAAAGGAATTAAATGCATAAATTTTCTATTCACACATAGGAAAACTATATATCCTTTATTTTGCGGTCTCACTTCGCCCTTCAATAATTGAGAGCTGCTCTAGATTAGAGTTTTCAACCATTTTTTTTTTTACTTTATGATAGCCCTTTCTTGTGTTTTATTTAGATACGAAGACTAAAGTTCGTTGTTGTATAGTGTATTCGTGCAAGATATGGTAGTATTCATGGCTTTGTTCGAATGTTCCTTGGCCGTTTCAAGGATAACGAATTTCTTGCACTCTTATGTGCTGTAGGGGTGCGGGGTCAAATTGCATTTTTTTGAAATTTTTGATGCCCAATATCATTATATAATGACCCCCCGCCCACTTTAACAAAATTTCTAAGCAAGATCTACCCCCTCAGTTTATTGCCAACAAACCCCTCCCCCCTTCATACAGGCTAATTATTTTTCATGGACAACTCTTGTGGTGAAAATATGTCCTTCTTTTGGAAGAAAAGCTAGAAAAAATTGCTAAATTTGAATATTTTGTTTCAACTTTATTAATATCGCAAGAGCTATTACACAAAAGGGCTTGAATTTTAACCAAAGACACATATATACCTAGAAATTGCATTGCTGGACCTTCTCCTTGAATTACTATAACATAATGTCAGAATGGAAATACTCACGCCTGCATTTTATTCCCACCCCTCCATTTTAAAATAATTTCTTAGGTCTCTCTTGGGGTGATTTTAGTTTGACCCTCTCCCATTTCGCGGAAATTTTGGAAAATGTTCACCCCCTCCCTGCTTATTAGACCCTACTACAATTAAACACAAAAGAGTAGTCTTCTGAATCTTAAAATCTGCTAAAATGTGTTGGAAATTTTATACATTACTATATTTTGTATATTTATATATTTTGTATATTTGTATATTTTGTATATTTTTATGTAAGATAATGATCCTAATTTTACTGTAAGATTAACAAGGGCAAAGTTTTTATCATTATTTTTATATTGTTTATTGTAAATTCTATATTGCGTTGACTCGTAGTAGACATCTTTAGAGCAAACCCAATTTCGAATTTTCTGCTGGCATTGGACAAACAATTTTTTACCGTAATGCCTCGATTAAGCGCCCCCCTCGAATAAGCACCCAACCTGTAGTCGAAATTATTGAATAAGCGCCCACCTCCTGAATAAGTTTCGATAATTTTGAATTGCTTTCAAATCTATTTTTTAAATAAGCGCCCTCCTCGGATAAGCACCCACCCAAAAGCCTCAAAAGTTTTATAAGCGCCGGGGCGCTTAATCGAGGCATTATGGTACTAGTAAAAGATTTTGTGTGTATATTTGTAAATATGGTTTTGTTTCTGCTGATAATGCCCAGTCTTTTTTAAACGAACCATGATCTTTCGTGTCTTGCATTGATCTTTTTTTTTATTATTATTTCAATTTTGATCCTTGAGCCTAGAACGTGGCAATCATTTGAAGGGGAAAAATATCCAGTTTTTTTACTAGGGTATATTTTGCAAGTTGAATGCCTGTTGATCGCTCTTTTATCGATCACGTCGAAGCAGTTGTTTTGGATGAACGTAAATTTTTAATTGGAGCGTCATAAATTTTCTGTATACGATTTTAAATAATTGGGAGTACCGTCAATCCTCGATTAAGCCCTGCTGCGCTTATTCGAAGTTAGATATTTTTGGTACGGTGTTTTTTCAAAAGAACGGCTTCCATACAAATCATTTTGTATTATTCTTTGGAATATAACGAAAATAGAGCTGAAATTGGGTTACTTGTATCTGAATAATTCACTTGCGCTACTAAAAACTTTCACAGTGCTGATATTCTTCCTCGTAAATTTGAAAACAAAAGAAAGACGTACAGTCATTTTGAACTCAACGATAAGCTAATTGATAAGAAAAGATGACCACATATTGGTGTAGCTTATCAAAAATACTCTTCTCATGAAATTCCGTACTTACAAAATCCCGCACTTAAGCGCCACATTTCAAGTTTATGGTGCAACGCTTATTCGAAAAAAAATAGGGCGCCCTAATCGAGGGTTTAGATAAATACTATCTTCATATGTACGGATCTTGTGGTTGTAACTTATGAATGATGAGCAGCATTACACTACATATTTGTTTACTTAATTTATTTTTTTTAATTTCCTAGGTATCTCATTGCCAATATTGCGGCATGTTGTTTTTTATTTCCTTATTGTGGCCATACTTAATTTCAAATTTTTCATGTCTCAGTATTTATCAGAAAACAAATTGTAAAATTGGGTTTTTATTCTTTTATCCTTAATGTCAGTTTCCAGAAATTTAAAAAAGATGATCAAAATAGCCGACCTCAGATAATTGTTACAATTGGAAACTAGTTGTTTTGTTCCCAGACCTTTCAGAAGTTTCATCAGAGTAAAAGAAAAATTTGGGAATTTGACCACAGATTTACATGTTTTCTGGGGAAAGTGATTACCGTCCACATATTGTTTTTTAAGCAAGTTCTTTGTAAGTAGCCCAAGGGTTACTCGACAAAAACTTGAAGCAAATTTCCTCGCTCTAACTTTTTAAATTTGCAACAAAAAAAATTCTTAAAGAACATTTGACTTAACATAAATAAATTATGCTGGCAGTTATAACGGAATTAAAAATTTGAATATTGAACTTTTATTCACAGTCATAAAAATTTTGATTAACACTTTTTTTACTTTCCCGCCGTAAATCTTCCGAGCCACCAATTGGTAGAACAACTCTCTTTGAAAATTTTATCGCTAATATTTTGAGTTTCTAACGTCGTGAATTTTCGAAACATACTTGCAAAAAATGAGGCATATCTCCAGAACGGAAAAACATTTTTACATGCGGTTTTTCAGTAAATGTTTGCTTATTTTAAGTACTTTACAGATAAAGTAAAATCTCTAATTAGCGGACACTGTCCGGGAAGAGACTTTTGTCCGTTAATTATAAATGTCCGTCTTATGGAACTTTAAAAATTTTTAACCACCATGCTGAAGAAAATAGTTTTTTCTTAGTTTTTTTCTTATATTTGACAAAAAAAAAAAAAAAAAAGCTAGACTTCCATAGTGTACCAGTGGTTTTTTGTTGTAACAGTTTGACTGCTGTTTCTGAGCTCTTTCCTCCAAATATCTCGGTTTTATGGCTTCAAATATGACTTTAAAGGGTTCTATCGACGTAAAGCATGAATAGAAACACGTACAAATTGAAAAATTAATGTTTGTGAAAATTTTTGTCGGTTATAAAATTCCGTCGGTCAAAAGTTTTGTCGGTTATAAAATTTCGCCGGTTTTAAGTGACGAAATGTTTTTGAAATTACGTCACTTTTAACCGACAAAATTTTAACCGATAAGGTATGCAATATAGAGCGACCTAGAGCAATTTCCAGATTGTAAAAGTTTTTCAGAAGCCGTTTTGACAGCTTTCGCAGATGGTGATCACAAAGCAAAGGTAGATT
>JANSTP010311916.1:0-16990 GCA_025330745.1 Cladonema radiatum | reverse complement strand
TCTGTTTTGGTATACCTTGACAGAAATGTGCATTTTTATACCTCTTGTTTGCATTTTTTGCAGTGTTTTTAGACAGGTTTTGTGAGGATTTTGTGTTTTATTCAGCCCATGCAATAATTTTGAGAAGCCAGAGTGCATCCATTAATTTCTATGATGCTAAGATGGGCTGAATTTTGTTTTGCAGCTTTCTTTACCTTTTGTAGCCTTTTGCCTGTCATTTATAGTTCCTGCTGTCTCATCTCTTCCCTTTTCTAGCCGTTTTTCTTTGCTAATTTGTTGTTTGTTATTGTACTGTTAAAACTCAATAGTTGATCTTACCTTTATATAGTGTTAGCCAGCTCTCATTTGATCAGGTATTATTTTTGAAGTATTCCTTTTTATGGGTGGTTATACTGCGCATGCTCTTTTCATTTCTATTTTGTATTGAATAATTTGCAAACCAATGTATAACTTTAATTTTTATTTATTATTTTGCTATTTGGATACTTCTGTATAACCTTGCATGCAGAAATTTTGCCTAATTGTTTTTTATTTACAATTTGTATTTTTATTCATAGCGGTTCGATAAACTTGTACCAGTTGGTAAACTCGATTCTTTCCTAGCCCAGTCTGTGCAGTTACACTGACCGTATGGATTTACTTATTCTCAGACTGCAAACTGTGTTTATAAATGCACAATTGATACTAATATATGAGCTGCATTTAATTAATGCCAGAACAAATACTAGTCAAAAGAAGTCAATATTAAATGGTCCTATTGGGCCGGAACACTTTATTTTTGTCATTCAGCGAAATTTCATTTTATGTTGCAGTTCCAAATTATTACAATTATGACTGTTTGACCTCATTCTGCATTTATTTGTCCGGGGAAGATGGAAAATTAAGTATTTACTTTACAAATAACTTTTTCGAGTGATCTAATAAATCATTCAATACAAAGCCAGAGAAAAGTATTAGGCTAAAGATTGAATGAACATTTTTGTCCAATAAAAAATCAACTACTGATTAATATCCAAAAGGAGATCCTTTAAAGAAAAAAACTTACAATATACCAAAGAAAAAATACTACAGATAGGAAGAGTCCTTTCAATGTTCTAAAAACAAACTTGAGATAGAATATTATTTGTTATGGGGTTGCCATATCAAAGAAACACTTTGCATCCTTTACATAAAAAAGGGAATGAAAATTTAAGCCACAAATTTAGAACTATGTAAATGGTTGTAAACAACGAACCATTTGATTATAGTGGCAATAGAAGGGAAAATCAAAAAATATGTTGTCAATGAGATCTAAATCATGTTCCTTTTTATTTAATTCATAATAAAGACTTTTCATTCCCATCGAGGAAACATGAAATTCTTTTACAAAAAAACACCAAAAAATTACTCTATTCTTTGCTTCTTCGTATATCCAAACGATTATTTTTTTTAAAACTGAATCTATTGCCACATATAACAACACTCAAAAGGGGAAAGACAAATTTTGATCATTAAGAGCATAATAAATTGAAGATCTTGATTGCTTTAAGAAAGGTTTATCGGGACAAGCACTCATTTAAAATTCCAATTACCTTTTAACAGCATTCCAGAATCTTTTTTCAGTTTTTGAAAAACAATATGACACTGAAGTGTTTAGTATATCAAATAAAGTGAACGCTAAATTAAAAAGTTAAAGCAAAGTTTAAGGCAAAAGTTAAAGCTAAGGAAAAGCTAACTTGGCCATAATATCAAATATATAATAACATAAGATAACTCCTTAAGAATGATTTGATGAATCAAAAAAAGCATACTTAAAAAAGTGCGCTTTCCATCAGATTTATATAAACAAACTTCTCTTTAAATAAACAAGCTAAAGAATGTTGTACACTATTGGTCCTTATAATATAAAATTGTCTGACAGCTGGTTAACAAAAGAGGCTAATTTTGAGCCTTTATGGCATCATCTCCTTTGCTATGTGTTTTCCACAGGTTTTTTAATCGTTGTTGGTTCTGCCAATTCACAAACAATGTTATAAAAACCGTTCATAATAAAATTAAATCCACCTTCATAGGTGAAGCCATTTCCAATACTTAAATTTTTCCCTGATTCAATAGTCCAGGAACAGTCATCTAGGTCATCCATATCCAAATGTCCATCTGAGTGCTTGATTGACAAGTTAAACATGTATTCTTTGGGAATACTATTTTCCAAATAATTTTCTGGGTGATCAAATACACCTCTGGAACGACTCAGAAGTAATTGTAACTTTTTATAGTCATCCTTGTACAGCATCCAAATATTAAAACACCATTTTTTGCAATAAAATGGCGGACTATACAGACGAATTCCAATCTCGCTAATAACTGCACATTTCCACTCCCATTTGAAGCTGATAATTCTGTTAATGTTTCACAATTGCCTGGTAATATGCCTGGAGGGTTTTTAATTTTTGAAAGAAACTTTACTCTGATATCAGCAATTTCATCTTCTAATGCTTTATTAGAGTCTTCTAATTCCTCAATTCGAGATGGAAATTCTTCTCCTAAGGCTTTGATCCGATTATTTATATACTCCCTCTCTCTTTTGGCTTCAGAGAAACCAGTTAAAACTGTTTTTTCTAAGTGGACCAAATAATCTTTAATATCAAAAAGAATCTTCTCATTGACATTGTTTTCCTTAATAATAATAAATATTCTCTTATTCTGAAAAACATAAAAAAATTTTCAAATAAAAAATTCAATATTAAATCCCTTTCATACTATAAAGCACAAAGTTTATGTCATACTTTAATGCAGTTAATATCAAAGTAACTTTCTCTCAAATGGGAGAGTTATTTTTCTCTATGACATTCAATTGGTAGAATATCAAAACTATTTTTAAATGCATAAGATATATAGCTTTCAGAGTTTTTAGATCATTTCCAGATAAATGTTAACATGCATACAAAATCTAGGTATCCCAGAATCTTTGCTATAAGATTCTCAGCTGGTCTTTACTTTTCATTTCTCAATAAATAGTTAAATTAAGGTTGACACTTTTTTAGCCCTCTCTTGATACATCAGCAGTCTCCAGGGAGACAAAATTTCAGATTTTTCTTATTGAATATTATTTTTGAGATTTTTAAATAAAAACTTGACTGGGCTTGATTGGACTGTAAAAACAATGAGGGAGGGGGGCCAAAATTCTATCTCCTTTATATGTTGAGAACCACCTTTCATAAACAAATGTAACTTTCTTCTGTGTTGAATCAACTTAATCTGAACCTTATGGTACCAAATTAAACAACAATTCGATGATATCAATATTTGTTTACTTGCAGGTTGTTGAAAAGCAGTGATTCAGAGAGCAAACTATAAGTAGCCATGGAAAGTAAAATCAAAGAGTATTTTCAGGTAACTTTCAAAAATTTTAAAGAAAATATTTTTTCAGTTTTAGAGTTGTACTAATGTAAATGCTTTTTTCCAGAGATTGGATAAGGCTGATGATACCATGATGTCAATGGATTTTTTATATCTTTCCAATATTTCTTTTGGCGGTTCATTTCTTTCCAAATAAAATAGCTTCAACTTTCATGAAAACTTTCAATATTTTTAAGGCTCCCATCTCTTTACTTCTCTCATGATTTTTTTATTTATTGCTTTATTTATTTATTTATTTATTCATTTATTTATCTAGAGGTATATCAATAATAAATTTGTTTTTTCATCTTCAATTTATAAGGATGTTGTTTTGTAGTGCATTAATACTTGATGCAGCTGAAATTCTTTCAGTGGAGAGTCCTAAAATATTAAAATCATTTTATGTTAAATAAAGATCTTAAAAAAGCTACCTTGTCTTGAAAACCTTTCAGACCATCAATTGAAGATTTAAATTTGACCCTAAAAAAGTAAGTTTAAAGTGAAAATACAACTTGGCTCATATGAAAGAGCTTCAAAAATTATGAACACCCCTTTTTATTTCATCTCAATCTGATGTTTCATTCTCAAGTAATTTGAGCCTAAATATATTTTCATTGAATTTGCGACGTCATCAAGGAGTCACAGAGAATGCCCCAATATTTACAGCTTAATATCCCAGGTTATAATCATGATTTTTGAATGAAAACTTTCACATAAGTAATATGCATTATTTATTATTCGTTTTTCATGAAATTTGCTCAAAATGATCTTCCAGTCACTAGTTCTAGGCCCTTTTCAAAAAACACATTTCCCCCAATTTACAGTCTTTGGAAATTTCTCTATAAATAATTTAGTGTTTATGCATGCCTTTAAAGCATTTCGATGTCAAAAATATCATAGGATTGTTGAGGATTAAAGTCCATGGCCAGATACGAAGCAAGATATGAAAACAAAAAGGGGGCTGGAACGAGTGACAGTGAAATTATTTTGGAAAAATTTTATCAAGGATAAGTTCTAACTTATATGCTCTATCTATGTGAGAAAGCTAATTTATAAAATATCACCTGAGTTATGTGACTTCCAATATTCAGGTAATTTTTCAAACTCTATGCTGACATCACAAATTTCTGGCACTTCTGGGGAAATTCCCTTAGGAACAAATCTTTAAACTCAAATAACTTGTGAATGAAAAGTCAGATTGAGATGAAATAAAAATCAGTGTTCATAATTTTTTAAGCTCTTTCATATGAACTTAAGTTGTATTATCACTTGGGGATCCCTTTAAGTGTTTTCCAACATTTTAAATACCATAATTTTAAACATTTTAGTCCAACAACATAACCTAGCTGAAGTTTAGAAATTAAACAAAAATTTTATTTTCCGGTAATGCCTTGATTAGGCACCTCCTCGTTTAAGTGCCCTCCTCAAGTAAATACCCACCTGTCGTTGAAATTATTGAATAAACTCCCTCTTCAAATAAGTGCCCACACCTGGAAAAAGCGCCCCACATTTAAGCTTTAGAAATGGGCGGTTATTAGAATTTTGGATGAAGATATTCATGTGAGTCAAAGAAAATTGGCAACAAATATTGAACAGACATCACTGTTTCATTACTAATTTTTATTTTCAATATTACTTGTTTTTTGCCGAAGAATAAAGAAGAAGTGTATCAATGAATAAACAATTCATTAGTTTCGACCTTCTTCACATTCTTTAAAATATATTTTTAAATAAGCACTCCCCTCGTATAATTCCCCCTTGAACAAGCACCCACTCAAAAGCCTAAAAAATTTATAAGTGCCTGGACACTTAATCGAGACAATACAGTATGTAAAAACCACAGCCTCTTTCTTCCTCATGGAGTTTTAATGAAGCTTCAATGAGCTAAGTGTTTTTGTAAAAATTTGAATAAGAGGCAAATGTAATGGATTTTTTAAAACCTAGTAAATGTTTACAAGGCAAAGATACTGCTATTGCTAACAAACATTTTCTGTTCATGCTTTTGTATCCACAAATGAAGTAAAGCAATCAGAAGTAAGAATTTCAAACCATGATAACAACATTGTTTGAAATTTTGAAAAAAAATAAAATAAATTCACCAATTCTCTGATTAGTGCTCTCTAATCTGAAAGACAGGTAAAATCCAACCACAAGCATGCCAAAAATTATGTGAAAAAGTTACCCTTATAAATATAGAATTAGTCTATACTAGTCACCTCAAATTCTAGATATATCCTGAAAACTTTCATGTGCCACAAGAATAAGGACAGAAACAGCAGGAAAATTAAAGCCTCATTTGTATAAACAAACACATACCAATTATTATCACGACTTTTGGTATCACCAACACTCGATTCACATTCACGTTGCTCACATTGTTCTGTTTGTATAGGTTTCTCTGTTGTTACATGGCATATTTCACTAATGGATCTACCTGGCATCTCTCGAGTAGATTGGTAATCGAACCCACCAGATGACATTACTTTTCAGCACTTGATGCACAACAAAAAAAACAAATGCAAAGGTAGGAGATTTTCAGCTGCAAAGTAAATGAAGGTTATGAGCCAGTGTAATTAATCATGACAGTTACCATTCTATAAGCAGTCATATTGCCAACAATGTTGTCTCATCTCAAGTTTATTCGCTAAAAATGTACCCAATGGTAAAGAAACACAAAGTAAAAAAGTGTATCACAACCTACTATCTATTTACTATTTGTTCTAACTTTTTAATATAAAGAATATTCTGGTTTCAAAAATATCACTAATAACCATAATTACGCATCAGTGCTGCAAATAAGAGTTTTTTAAATGGTTGGCAGTAAAAAGCCAACATCCATCCCTTACCAGCACCACACCACATCACACCCATCCCAGCATCTAACTTGACAAAGAAATGACTAAACTTATTGCTAGCATTTATTAAAAAAATTTATTGCTAGCATACATATCTAAATGATTGGTAATGATGGATTATCTACCATTATTTGCAGCTCTTGACATACTGAATGATTTACATCACAACTACATCATCAAGCCGTTAGCATAATATCTAAAATTGAGTTTCATTAAATTATTCTAGTTTATCTTTTCTGTTTCCTTAGACTGACTTTTAATTTACACACTCTAAAATCATAAAATTGAGAATAAGAAAGGATGCATTAGACATATTTGTCTAAATAATTGTTAAATATGCTAAAAGCTATATGCCAAAACCTAATGATGAAAACGAACTCAAACAGAACAAGATTTTCTGAGAAAAGACAATCTGCAATCAATAGGCTTAAGAAGCCATAGAATTTCAGTGTTTCCTTCATTTTTTTGTTATCTTCAAAATATTTAAAACATATGTTTATAGGGCAAAATATTTTTAGTGTAATAAATATCGATAAAAATAAGAAAAACAATTATCTGTTTATATGTATTTTTGACGGCTGTCTTTCCGTGCATAGTCAAATCAAACACATTTTAGTCAGGAAACTTGTTGTTCCATAAATATCCCAATAAGCAATTATAATAACAACTATATTTAAATCTAGAATGAAAATAAAAGAAACAAAATGTTTTCCAAATTGTCTAGGAGTTCATTTTTATAACACAACAATGCATGCTAATTTGAAGTTCAATAAACAATATAAATATTCAGAGAATGGAATCATTTTTTTGAACGTTTTGTGCTTGGTTCATCACTACTTCTCTTCTTAATTATTTTACATGTAATATGATAGAACCCATCATTAATGTAATTGAAACCATCTTTGCATCTTGACCCATGTCCTACGCTTTTTTCAAATCCTTTTTTAATTGTCCAGGGACTATTGGACAGATCAACATTGAAATCATTATGCTCAAGAGAGCATTTCATTGACAATAAAATTGTGCAATCCGCTGGCACATTATTCTCTAAAAATTTATTTTGATGATCATATATTCCTCTGACACGACACAAGTAGAATCCCAAATCAAAATCATGCTTTTCTTTACATTCCATCCACAACTGAAAACACCATTTTCCACAATAAAACACTGGACTGCAATGACAAGTCTCTCTTTCAGTAAAAACTGGACACTTCCATTCCCATTTGGAATCTGACAACATAGTCAAAGTTTTAAGATCACCTGGTCCTGTCACTGAACGATTATTGTTTCTTGATGAAGATTCTTCTTTAATTTGATTAAACAAGTCTTTTAATTGCTTAATTTCAGAAGAAAAATCTTTCCTCAAATCATTGATTTGATTTTTTATATCTTTTATTTCAGTTGACATTGTTTTTTCCATTTCAGTCAAATGTTGTTTCAAATCACGAATTTTTTCGGGAGCAGAATTGTTTTCCTGAAACAATAATTCATACAAGATTAACCTAAAACAATAAATGAGTACATAAATGTTTGGGTAACACATTTTTGGTTTTTCATAATTAATTGATGCAACTTCAAATGTGTTAGTTTCCACAATAACGTGCTGTACTTGCACATATTATACAAGTGCTCGTAACCCAGAACTACTGTAGTGATCCTATTTGATATTCTGAAATTCCAAGCAAATATTTTTCTCTAGAACAAAACCATATATTTTAATTCAGTAAAATGTTTTTTTAATCATGTCAAGTGTGTTTTAAAGGGACAGGGGCTAATCTAGCCTTTTTTAGAGTCCAGTCACCGGATGCTGCCCCTGAAAAAATAAAGATAATTTTTAGTTTTTCATAAAGAAATATAAAAAATTTGATGCAAACTGTGCCCTATTTTTAGTCTTATATGAGCCCTTTTTGGGCATATTCGAACCCTGCCTTTAATTTCTAGATTAGCCTCCGAGGGATCACAAATATTTTGTACTTTTTGGGAAATTCCCAATCGCCTAGTTTAAGGTGTCCAAGAATTAAATTTTCTTCAGTTCACACATTAACCAATAAAGGAAAAAAATAGTTGAAAAGAACTAACTATTAAAGAACAAAAAATAACAACAGTACACAGTTTTTAATTATTTTTTCTGCAATATAAAAACACTCAAAAAATCTTTATACAATGAAGCCCATTTAATGTCATAAAGGATTGCTTCGATTCCTTACAATTTCACTGAACATTAACAGTTTAGTCAGGCAACAACCATAGATCCAAAACATAAATTTTGAAAGTCTTAACCACTCCAACACCAAGTCCACAAGTACACAGCGCAATAAAACATTGCAAAATTAATTTAAAGTTTACCTTTTCTCTGAAATTACACTCCTTAGAATGATTCTAAAACAAAAAATTGTGATATATTTTAACTCATTTGCAACACAACACATTTTAAATTTTTCTATTTGTACCTTACAATTCATAAAATCCAAAGGTCCAAAAGCATAACAAAAAAATGATATAAATTTGAGACACACCCAGAAGTAATAAAAGAAAATGACTGATAACCCGTTAATAAAGTTTGAAGGTTTTACATGATTAATTTTTCTAATAACTCATCAACAACAATGGAATTGCAATATTATCTATTCATTAACACATAGAAAAAATTGAAAGTGCTTCATACTGATCCAAGCAGCGAAATGACAAAAAATGTCAATTTATTGTTGACAATTGTTTATGGAAAGTAGTTTCATTCATAACAGGGTAAAAATTTGAGAAAACTACATTTTAAAAGACGAGCTTTCGCTTCTCACTGGAAGCATATTCATGTCAATGAACAAATAACTTTTTACAAAATTTAACAAAGAATTAAAATAGTCCCAAGAGGCGTACATTTATTTAAAAAGGTATAATGGCGCAGACGTCATAGTTCTGTTCAAAACTGGTTTATTCCGTGCAATCAGCAAGCTCTCCTTAATATCAAGTTTGAAGTTATTTGATTCTCTAGCAGTGATCTTGAAATCTTGAAACTATGACGTCAGCACCATTATACATTTTTTAATAAATGTACGCCTCTTGGGACTATTATAATTCTTTGTTAAATTTTGTAAAAAATTATTCTGTTCATTGACATGAATATGCTTCGATTGAGAAGGGAAAGCTCGTCTTTTAAAATGTACTTTTCTCGAATCTTTACCCTGTCAATTTATTGTCCTCAAAATGAACAACAGTATGAACTTGACAATGCCTCTTCCCAACAAACATCTTCTGATAGTATCAGTGTAATGAATGATTTTGGTAATTCATTTGGTAATCCATTATTCTTAAATTTTCCCTAGCAACAGCATTTGCAATTTCAAAGAAAATACACATGAAAGAAAAGGTAGCTTTGAATAAACCATCCTCCTTCATAGTTCTTGAGAGTCCTGAAAATGTGGCGTAAAAACAAAATATAAATGAAACCTTACCTCCACTGTATTTAATTCACCAACCCAATCACAGCCTTTCTGATGATTTTGACATTTCACTTTCCAATTCAAAATTATTCTCTCTGATCCTTTATCTTTAAAAACCTGAAAAAATATTTATTAAAGGTTTAAGCTCGATCACTAAAGCATTCAATAGTATCGCTTTGCAGATCAAAAAGATTGCCCCTATGATATAAAGCTAAAAAGGAAAGTTCTATCACCCATACCAGGCACAAACCTTACAGCATTTGAACTTTCAGTGGCCATAAAATAAATACAGGAGGTTTCAAAAAAGGGTGAAAAAAGCTAAACAAAGCTGTATTCTTCAAACCAATCAAGTGTCTATTGAAAACATTCTCCTGATCAATATGATTTAAAGGAATAACTCATTTAAGTTAAAGTAAATATTTAGTACTTAAAATTTATGCATTGTCCAAAAACGAATAAAGCATTGGAATCTATAATGATTTGTAATTTCTTGTTCAATAAAAAATGCTTCAACAGCTAGAGTAATAAATGAAAAACAAATAAATGAAAAGCACTAAAACCCTGTAATTTTCAGAAATTGCAAACCCTTAAATCTGATCACATTTCTTTTTTGTAACAAGCATTCAAAAACAATTTTTAAAACTTAATGATAAGAATTGAATGACTAAATAAAAAAAACATACATTTTCCTGAAGAAACATTTGCCTATCAATTGGACATTGCATTTCATCTCTAAATTCAAATTCAAAGATCAATTTATATGAAGCAGCAGTCAATTTATATAAATAAATTCATGTTTTCATGTTAATACATTCAAAAATTAATCAATAGTACCATGATTATTTTTCATAGAGATTTTTAAAATGTTGATTTAATAAAGAAAGACAATAATTGCACAGAAAAACCTGTCAAAGAGGACAACTCTAAAAACATTGCATACCCATCAGTAACATGATTTTTTATGTCTTCAAAACACCATTCACAAAGCCGGTGCCCACATTCTTCCACTTGAATTGGCTTCTTCAATGCCAAATGGCAAACCACACACACAAAGTAATCTGGCAACTCTGGCACAAATTCATAATCAAATCCACCAGATACCATACTTTTTATGATCTAAATCTAGAAGGAAGGAATTTCAAATCCAGAAAACAAAGAGTGCTTAACTTTAACATTCTGATGAAATTCGTTATCACTACCATCTATTTTTCTCTAAAAAGACAAAGTAAAGACAGAAGTAACAGTTAAGGCAACATTATTATTCAAATTCAAAGATCAAGTTATATGAAGCAGCAGAATTAAGGCAACATTAAGAATTTCCAAAGTAAAAATAAAATAGTGAAAGCTACTTTCTATTTGACCCGATTTTAGTTTTTCATCTCAATCTCAAATTCACAAAAAGTGAAAAAACTTTGCAAAGTTATCACCAACACAAAACAAATAGATCACTTTGATAACGTTTATCAAAAAAGTATGATATCAAATTATGATTCAAACGAAAATTATAACTCTATCACCTTCATGGTATCACAAATTCTTGTCAAGTTTTGGGAAGTTATCCATTCAAGTGATTGAAAAACTAAATGTTACTGTGTATATGTTCTTTGCATACACATTTCCAATTCTATTACCTGATTAATTCAATATTATCTAAACTCTTCAGGCATTAATTCAATCAAGCTTTCAATTGACAAATAAAGTTTTGTATAGAATGTGCAATCCTTGCAACAACCAGAATATTGAACCAATCTTATCATAAAATGAGAAAAAAGAGGCAGTAACTGAAGACAAAAGTAAGCATTTCCATTAACCTCCCTCACAGACTTTAGGAAACTGAAAAAGTCTAGGATAGGTAAGGTTATAAATAAGAATCCAACAATATAGAAATAAACAAAAACTTTTAATATTTGCTCAATATAATAAAAATAAAAAAAAGCTTATTCATGAAAATAAGACAAAAGCAGCAGAACAAAATGCTTAACAATTCTTTAAAAGATTTAATAAACTAGAGACTTATCATCACAGTTCCACAAACAGCCTTGATAAACAAAATATAAGCAAGAAAACCAATAAAAAACTTTGACATAACATATCACTTTTTAAAAACGTTTTCTCCTTGGCTTATTTCTGTCTTCCTTTGAATTGTCTCACACGCGATAAGATAAAAACCACTGATAATATAATGGAAACCAACTCTTAAGATTTTCCTATCTGCCATACCTTTTATTACTCTGTTTTAATACGCCAGGAATGCCAGACAGACTAACTATTTTTCATTCTCACAAGGTCCTGCTATTGACAAGCAAAATGTAAATTCTTCTAGGAAGTTATCCTCAAAATAATTATTAGTCAGAAAATTAGGGAACTGATTTTTTTTCAAAAATTATTCAATTAATAAATAACGAAAATATTAATCATGGCCGATTTTTTATACCATGTGCCCATTCCCTCAAAAGTCCTAGTAGGAAAGAAAATGAAAGTTGTCAAAAGTTGAAGTTTGATGGCACCAAAAGACATCCAGTATCAAAAGGAACAAAGAATATGAAAAAGAGTCATATCTAAAAAACATCACCTGCCAAGTTATAACTTGTTTAAGTAATTTTGGGACCAGGGGGTAAAAAATGAACAAAACACCAAGAACAAAGTATATTATAAAGGAATAATAATTTTTTTTACTATTACTGCATTTGAAATATAAAAATTACTTTCAACAGTTCTAAACAAATGATTCTATAGGTGTGTCAAAAAAAAACAAGCATGAATCAATTTTGTAATACCTTCACTAATACTGCGTTTTGATTGCTGAAGTTTTACAGCGTTAAACTATAATAATTACTTTTTTGATATAACTAAACGTAAACTTTATAATTTGTGGAAGTTAGAGTCTATCCATACTGTTTAAAAATATTAACGAAAATAAAAAAATACACAGAGCATATACAGAATGTCGGAAAACACAACCATCAACTGCAATAAATGCAATAAAACAACTAAAATGCTCAATGCTACCACTATTTAACTTTTAACACTAGTTTGCAGCAAGTACCAAATTGCTCACTTGTGTTATCAATGGGACTTTAAGATTTTTCACGCGTTTTGACGAGCAAATTTGACATTTTGTATACGCTCTATGCATTTTTTGATTTCAGTCATATTTTTAAACAGTGACAATAGACTCTAACTTTCCTGACTTATTAAAGTAACATTTTGTTTTACCCGAAATAGAATTATGATAGTTTATCACTGTAAAATTTTACCAATCGAAAAGCGGTATCAGTAGAGATATTTTAAAAATCACCTATGCTTGTTTTTTTTTGACCCACCCTATACTTGGCTGTAAACATTCATAGAGCATTGTTTTATCAAACATAACTCCCAGGAAAAAACTATTCAATTCTTGGATATTTGTATGGTTTTTATCCTGATAATTGAGCTTATCCTTCATTGTAACAAACCTTCTTATCAGATACATATCAAGAAAGTTTATTCATAACATCTTCACCATATAATAGACGCATTATTATTTTGGCATGCAAAATAGCTCAATCTCTATTGGTAATCCATTCATACAACATTGGTTCCTTTCACTGAGCTAAAAATAACCTCTGGAGATGAGATCCAGTATTTTGCAAATACATTACATCGATGTTAAAAAAATTAGGGAAAGGCATTATGAAATTGCCCTGCATTGATAAATACCTAAATACCCTACATAAATATGATACATACCCTAAGTACCCTGTACATACTAATATAAATGTAAATAAATGTAACAAACAATGTAATATATGTATAAATAAATGTACTCGCAATATACTTTGTTCTTGGAGTTTTGTTCATTTTTTACCCCCTGGTCCCAAAATTATTTAAATAAGCAATAACTTGGCAGGGGATGTTTTTTACATATGACTCTTTTTTATATTTTTTGTTCCTTTTGATACTGGCTATCTTTTGGGTGCCATCAAAGTTCAATTTTGACAACTTTTATTTTCTTTCCCACTAGGATTTTGGGACAAATGAATTGGGCCAAATTTGGGGCAATGGGCAGATGGTATGAAAAATCAGCTATGACTAATACGTTTGTTATTTATTTGAAAAATTTTTGAAAAAAAAAAAATCAGCTGGTCATGTTCTCCCACCTGGGCACAGGTATGTGACTGACTATGCTGATTAAAAGACTTCCAAAAAAACTCACTCAAACATAGTTTAGTTCTGTAAACAAATAATTTATCCGAACAAGCAAGTTTTTATCAGAAAAAGTGAGGTAGAATCTGATTTCACTACCACCCTGCCACCCCTATTATACAGGCGGATCTGAAACTCTTGACTTTCTGATTTCTGGGGGTTCTAATTCCTGAAAAATTCTTTTTTTAAATTGTTAAAATTAATTTTTTCATGTTGCAGCAATTTGTAGCATTAATACTTATTTTTGGGGCTTATCTTGTCTAAAATTGGGTCACAATTTCGGATTGCAAATAGTACCAATAATTTTGGTCTAATACCACTTGATCACAACTGCAGTCATATTACTTTATGGGGAGAAAGTTTCGCGGGGAGAAAGTTTCGCTAGGAAAAAAAACCCAACGTTTTAGGGATTTGCTTTTGCGAATTGGCGATTAAATCTATTTTGCGTGAAATAAACTTTTGTGTGCGATTGGAAAAATGTTTTTTGCGTGGAATAAACTTTTTCGATTTTCGGTTTCTGTGCAATATTTTTCTCTATATTTCCAAAATTTTGATAAAATAAAACAGAGATTTGTATACATCAAACAAAAATCTGCAATTTAACTTCTGCAAGCAACTTCCTAGACCATTTCAGTCCTCCTCGCGGGGACTTACTTTCACGAAAATGGTCAAAAAACGTAAAAACAAAACTTTCTCCCCGCGAAACTTTCTCCCCGTAAAGTATCATTTGAGCTGATTAAAGAAATTTGAGTCCATGACTTTTCTGTAGTGGGAGGCATAACCGAGAAAATTGATGAGATCCCAATGTGAAATTCACTATTTTGGCCCAAATGGGCACCAAATTGGGCCTCGGTCAAGAAAAAGTTGAATTTTTCGAAATCAAAAAATATTAACACCAAATGCAAGAGCATAAATAACTGTTTAAAAAACGTATAGAAACCTGTGTCTGATAATGTCTCTAAAACAAGATAGAAGCCTTTAAAGATATTCTTATGACGTCATAATTTACAATTCAAAGTAATATTTGACGTCAGTTTTGCTATGTTATGTTTGTTTAAATCAAATAGCAAAGTAAGTTACTTAAAGAATCTGTACAAGCATAGGTCCAAAATCTAAATAAAGAAAAAAATCAGACTTATGTGAAAAAATCATGTCTGCTGACGTCATCATTTTTTGCCGACAGACTGACGAAAATCGAAAATTCTGATATATAAATGAACCAAAAGAGCTTTTTTATGCGGTTTTCTTTATTTTGCTACTAAAATAAATTACTTTGTTACCAATAGGAGTTATATAATGTTTGGAACCGAAATTCAAATTTTGATCAAAAATGATTCCAAACATTAGCCTGCCGGGCCGTCATTTGGGCGTTATCATGGCAATAGTGGATGTGGTCACAAAAAATTTTTTTGATCAACATGTTTCCAGAAGAATTGCGCTTAAAGTCACAAAGTTTCATGGTAAAAGCATTTTAGTTTCTGAGGTTTCTGAGGTATTGTTTTAGTTTCTGAGGTATTGTGGGGGTTGAATCCGCGCCTCCTCTTCCCGAATAGGAATAAGGTTAGGACTGGCATGGGAATAGGACTGCATTTATGAAAACTTGCTTGTGAACACAAAGCCTACGTTAAGGTCAATTAATGAGAAGAGGCAATTTGTAGTCAGTGATTATTAGCAATTATTGTCTAAAAAAAGCAAATAAAAAAACAGCAATTTTTTTTGCTGATTTTTGTATGCTTAGCGCCTACAATTAAATATCAAAACTTTTTTATATTAATCGCCATTCGACCTCTAAAATATTTCAGCATGCAAATGAAGTCCTCAAGTTTGAAAAGAAAAAACAGCAAAAAACATTCTATACAGTGAAAAAACAAGCACCTCTAAATCATTGAAGAGACAAACGGCAGAACATTTCTATTTCGGAATATTTCTATTGTCCAGGGTTCTGCCTTTCTGTAAAGACATTGTGACCCCAAAATTTTTCGAGTTTTTTTATTGGGAATTAATCATTGCCAATTTCAAGAAGTAGAACTTGCTACTCAATTTAATAGTTACTGGATGATTAAGTAATTATTGCCAAATTTTTTTTCACTGATAATCGCCATGTCTCCTTTGATAATCGCCTTGTGGGACCCCACCTAAGCGACAATGTCAAGCATGCCGCAAATGAGTTGCAGCGCGCAGAACTATCTTTTGACAGTTTAATATAACGTTAGATTTTAGTATTTTTTTGGCCTCACTGGACATTGCACAATTTTATTTTTATTTTATCTTGTTGATTTTCTTGCTTCTAAAAAACAGACTTGATTTTAATCCTATTCACGGCAGGGGAGGGAGTGGGTTGATGTAAAAATTACCTCCCTTCTCCGAATAGAAAAAATTAAATAAAAAAACTGATGGCAAATTGGGTAAATTGTATGTTACCAAAATTTAGTCCTCTTTATTTTAGCCAAGTTTTGTGGGCTTTCTATGGCCACAAGGGTCAAAACAGAGAGTTTGTTGCCAATAATTTCCAATTTTTAGCGTCTAAAATTGGCCAGAAGACTTTGGAAGCAGGTTTTTGGTGGTAATTCTAAATTTTCATATTAATTTGAACAAATTGGACACATTCAGCTAAAGAAATACCAGTTCAGGTGAAAAAAAGTGCCCAATTTCCTGAATTTTTGTTAATTTTAAATTGGTTACTGATATCACTCAGAAAAGTGCAGACATTAGCGTTTTCCTACCCCCCCTCCCAAGACTAATGCCAATGTAATTTTCTTAAACTACATTTCCCTACCAAGTTTCAAGTTTTTTTTTTGAGGTTTAGTGATTTTAGATTCGGGGGACAGGGTATGTCACTCCATCCCAAAAATAAATATAGAATAAAAAAGGAACGATTCATATTCTGTCAACAGAATGTAAAGAATCGAAAATTTCCGGGAAGTTACGAACAAAGATTAAAAGAACTTGCATAAACACACTTCAGAGGGAAAAATTCTATCAAAATTTCCTTCAGAAGAACAACTTGAGAATAGTTTTGATAGTTTCTCTCCAACCTTGTTCCCAGTGCTTTCTTCCTTGTGCCGCGGAGAAGCTCTGGTAACGAGGAAGGTATTTTACAACAATCCAACTGATAAAACTCGATTTTGATGC
>JANSTP010311805.1:0-16994 GCA_025330745.1 Cladonema radiatum | reverse complement strand
TCTTAAATTTTAAATATCTCAGCTTATAACAGTGCTATCAAATTAAAAACTTTCATATAGATAGTAGATGTGTATTACATCTCTTCTGCAATAAATATTTTGATAAGTAAGCTTTGGGTCACTAGTCCCAGACCCCTTTTGAAATTCATGCTGTCCTCAATTTAGAGCTTTTGAAAATATCTTTTAAAATTATTTTTCATTTTTAAATATCTCCGAAAGATTCCGAACTCAAAAAAAGTATTGATTTGTTGAAAAAAAGCTTTGTTGGGTAGTTATTGAGCCTGACCCTAAATTAAAAAAGGGCCTGGAACTAGTGAAGGAAAGATTATTTCTGAAAAGTTTTTTTGTAATTGAATTTTCCTTAATGTGTACAAATTATTTATAAATTTTCATGCATGGAATTATGTTATAACGTAAGATATTCAACATTCAAGATTGGGGCAAATTTTCTATACACTAGATGACATCACAAAATCTTCAACTCTTCAGGGAAATTCCCTAAGTGACAAATCTTTAAACTCAAATATCTCAAGAACCAAAAGTCGGATTGAGATGAAATAAAAACTGGTGTTCATTATTTTTTCTCCTTTTTCATATGAACCCAACTTATATTTTCACCTCGAAATCCCTTTGAGAATAACATTAATGTTCCCACAGGCTTGTAAAAAAAATCTTTGAGATTTCTAACTTGATGCCTGAAAAAAAAAAAAAAGAAAATATAAAAAAATTGGAATGACTTCTCTTTTAAAAAAAAACTAATTCCAAATTTATAAATCTATCATATTTCCTTTGAATTGGTAAATATTTATTACGTAAAAAGTCTAGTCTATACAATAGGATATATCAATCCTTTGTTGTTTGAATCAATAAAAAAAATATCAAATATTGCAAAAAGCTGAGAAAACAAAATCTATATAACCTGCAAAACTATTTTTCACTAGCATATAATTTATGTTCGCAAAAGTTTTTGCCTGCAAATTTTTTCAAAATGCCTTCACAGCAAAAATTTTTTTCTGGCTAAATGTTCACAATCTCTGACCTTGCAGAAATTGATAAAAAAGGTAAAGAAATTGGACATTAATTCCGAATTTTATCTTGATATATATCTATCCACAAAAGTTTTTTCTTGCAGAATAAATGTTAATGACTCAATCGCAAAATTATTTCTCGTTTCCGAAACCATAAATTCTGGCAGTAGAAAAACAATTTTATTTCTAAAAAGAATACCAATAATTTAAAAAATTTAAAAAATACTATATATACCTGAATGAGATAAACAGTTTCTTGCAGTCTTCATAATATGTGGAGGATCCGATGAGCACCAAATATACCTGCCATCATCATCAAAGATATTTTTGACTTTGTAAACAACATCTGCTTCTGAATCTTCCTGACTCGGATGGACGTGATAAAATTTTCAATTAGGAGAGGCCACATCAGAAGCTTGCATGTACCTTCCCATATTGCTAATAGCATCCCAAAACAAAATTAATAATTGGTATGACGTTATTTCATGAGTAGCAAAATAGGCAAATGCAAATTCAAATTTCGCCAATAAACCACATAAATAGACCTTTAGCACATAAGTTGTAATTTTATCTGCATCATCAAATGAGCTATAATTAAGTTCTGGGTCTCCTAAATCTACATAGCCAATCAATTCATTGCTAAATTTATTGAAAACTAAATTTTCATGGATTTTTATTTAATCTATTGTAAAAGACATGTAACGCTCTATTCCATTCAAACTTGATGCATTTTGTACTAGTTGTTGGACTACCATTTCATTGAAACCTGTTTTTGGTTTGATAGCATTTCGGTTTGATGGTCTTTCAATGTTCGTCGGCTTGGCAGGGTAAGAATGTTTGAATTTCTCAATTCATTGTATGCTGAAGCAGATTTTGCAGCAACAGACAAACAGAATCTGATAATCCTAGGGTGAGGTGATATGCGGAAATTCTATTGCTTTCTCGATATTTTAACTGCTCACGCCAAAACATTCTCATAAATGGTGTAATATCGTCATTATTCTCATTCATGATCTTCTGAATGTCCTGGTTAATTTCATCATCAACAGAAACCTGATTTTTAATCTACTTCTAATTTAATTCTGTCAATGGAAAGTAAACATTTTTTGACCTAGGATTTTGTATTTTTCTTGTTCCGCTCCATGAGATCTTTCCATCGGTATATAAAAACTTATTATTTCAGGAAATGTTTTTTAGGCCAAACTGAAGGGTCTTTTGATGACGTCATAGTACCAAATTTGGTCAAATCAATTAACACCATAATTCTTTTTCATATTTAATACTCAACTAATTTACAACTATTTTACAACTAATGCACAACCTGAACACAAAAAATTGCTTTTAACACCCCTTTGCACACAGGAGCAATTTTTCTGACATAAGGGCCTGCACTAAGGTGTCAAAATTTCCCCTTGGGCAAAGTCTAGACTAGAAAGGGTGAATTCTTTTAAAGGAAGTATTCTACTGACAAGAATTCAGCACTCACTGGCTTTTCAATCTTCAGCAAATAAAAGCACTAGCACTTAGGGTTTTTAAGTTTTTAATATTCATAAAATTCATTTCGTTTACAGAATGTTTTAGCTAGGTATACTTTCATAAAACTTCTTGTTTGAAGGCGTGCCAATACATTTCAAGTTTCAATATTTAGTATAATTTGAATTCAACAGGGCTGTGAAAACTTTGAGTTGATAGTGGGGGATAGGATAGTTTTATACCAGGGGGGCTGACTTTAGAAGTAGAGGGCTAGCACCCCTCTACATATTAATGAGGAGCAGAATTATTGAAAACATTGGTAGATAATCTTCTGGAAAGAAATTAAGATGATTGGGAGAGAATTCTATGTACTTTATGACATTATCTGACTTGTTCTAATGTTATGTAGCAACAGAATTGAAAAGGGGAAAGTCAGGCTCCAACTGGGGTTCTTTATTTTTTTTCCCTATTTGTCCGTTGATTTTTTCTTTTTACACACTTTGATACGCCACACCAAAAGTGAAGACAGCCGATTTCCATTTTTCTCTTCAGCTGGTTGTTATTTTCAAGACAGGCTACAGATGTCAACATATATATACTAGTTATATTAAGACCATGTTTTTTAAACATTTTGATTATCCCCTCCTGATTTTATTGAAACTTTGGTTGCCTAATTATTTAAATGCAGCTAAAATATCATCTCAGTATCTTAATTACCAGTCTCTTTTAGTTCTTTCAAGCAGAAAATTAAAACTTTTTCAGTTTTTTTCATATTACTTACCATAACGACAGTCAACCGTGATTTTTTTTCTTTATTCATCTTATTTCTCTTTCTTAGGAGGAAGACATTCCTGAAGATGTTAAATCAACAAATTATCTTGATTCTATTGAAAAAGTGTTGAAAAGAGTTAAAGCAACTTTTCATGATGATTTATTGGTTGACAATGACAGTTGCTTTCAATATTTCTTTAATTTTAACTGCGTTCTTATTTTCGTTTCATATATAATCATCCTTTATATGGTAAGATGTTTTTGGTTATGTCTTTGAGAATGTTTTTAGCTTGTAAGATCTACATTTTGCTATTGAGCTTTGAGTATAATTTCAACTTCGACAACATAAATGATTGAAGTACAAGCACACTTGTGGCATGACACAGGAACACCAGGAACTTGTATTTTGTACCACATATTCTCTGTATGTTCTCTGCATAATTATTTTTATCAAAAATGTGCATCCTGCAGCAAATAATAAACCTTAATTTTTTTCATTGGTCACATATGCACGAATGAATGGGCCAATAAATGCAGCAAAGTTTTAATCTTTCTTCGCTGCATTTTCTCTGTTTTTTTGTGAAGCTTTTTAAAAGTTATTATCACATTTTCAAAAACTTACTGTTTGTTGTTGATAAATGAAAGAACACTTTCGTATTAAAAATATACTTTACTGAATTTTACATATTTGTTATTCTCTGGCTGTAAATATGTTACGAGATAATGCGGTGGTGGTAAAGTTATTCCCACTACAACACAAGCTTGAACAAACGTACTGAAAAGGCCTGAATTCTCTATAAGACTATTACAATGCTGCTACTTTTCTTTAAAGTTCATGTGTATTTATTTTTTTCCTTGATGGTTTGGTTTTCAAAATTTTCAAAACTCTAAGTTTCTTTATTTATTGATGTTCGAGTGTGTGTTGTTAAAGATTTTCTGTAACACAATGCAATTTATTCTGCACTTCACTCCAAGAAAAATTATTATTTGCAAACAAGCCAAGATCACATCACTAGTTATCTCTATCAACGGAAAGATTGACTATGGCTGGCTCGATATATTTTTTCTTTTGGTAGTTTCAAGTATTCAAAACATGATATGTTCTTGCTGTAGATGAAATGGCAGGAGGGGATACTGAGAATGGAGAATGAGAATGAGAATACATAAAGAATGGAGAAGAAAGTCGAAATTGAAAGACATCTGCTCTTATGTTGTTAAAAACGCTAAATGTTTTGTTTTGATTTTGCCAGTAATTTTCTCCAATAATTTACCATTGTTATTTCTTCCTGAGTATTTGGCAAATTTATAGAAGGGTGCTAGAATTATTGAACCATTGTGATTGTAGCGTAATTTCGGAGAGAATTTTTTTCACAGCAGAGCAGACAAATGAAATTGTCATTTAACCACTAAGATTATAGGGTAGATTTCATGCGGGTTTTTTTTCAGGGGGATTTTTTGAAGGTTTTGTGGATAACAATAATTGAACCACTATGATTTTAACTGAATTTTTGAGAAGAGAGTATATGAAAGAAATTATTATTTAGCCGCTATGGGGGTGGGGGTGTTTTAATGTAATAATTAAGAGGATTTAATTGAACACAGTTATCACTGACACAAATAACTAAATTTCAAGTGAATATTTTGCTACTGAGGAATTTTTGATAGGAGATCTCTAATTAAAGAACTTATAATTCTTGGTGGTGGGGTAAATTTTTCTAGTGGGACATTCCTAGCATAGCTTAAGAGAGAAATTACTGTTGAACATTTTGTTGGAAGTTTTTCTTTAGGTGTTTTTAGAGAGGGGATGAATTTATATGGTGATGAAGTGTTTTTGCCAATCATCGTGCACTTGCTTACAAAGTTTTATGGCTGTAACCTATTTTGCCTTATTTCGACTGACTTTCTAGCTAAAATCTTTGAGTTTTCTGATGCTCATGCTGCATTTTTTCCTAATTTGACCACATGAACTTTCGTTTTTTGAATATTTTTGACATATTTTTCCCTATTTTGGCCAGTTTTTTGGAAATGAAATTTTTGCTTTTTTATGGTGGTGATGTCTTTTCCTCTCAATTGAATGACTTTCTAATTAAGGAATGTTTGGGACTTTTTGATGTTAGTGAGGTATTTTGACTTATTTTCATGGGATTTCTTCCAAAGAAATTTTTCTTTTTTAATGTTTGTGACGTACCTTCCCCTATTTTAACAGATTTTTTTGAGAAGCAATTTTTGTTATTTCAATTGCCTTAATGTGTTTTCTAGTTACTTGATGGACTTTCTAACTTTCGTTTGTGGTCATGAATGTGTCATCATCTATTTTAGCGGACTTTTATCTCAGCAATTTTTTTTTTTGATGGTTTTCCCCTAACTCAACGCATCTTTTAGAGAATCAATTCTCATTTTTTAGTGTTAGTGACTTAATTTCTGCTATTTTGGTGGATTTATTTTGAGAGAAGAAACACTATTTTTTATGGTGATGATGAATTTTCCTCTAAATGGAGGCAATTTTTACCTAAGGGATTTGTGACATATTTTTACGTTTTCTGACTGACTTTATAGGAAAGAATTTTTGCTTTTTCATTGGGGTGACTTATTTTCACCCATTTTGTCCAACTTTCTTGGAAATTCTTCTTAACTTTTTTTTTTTTTCATTGTCGCGATGTATTCTCCGTTGTTTTGTTGGACTTTCTACCAAAGATTTTTTCAATATTTGCGACATGTTTACACCTATTGTGACAGGCTTTCTACCAAAAATGTTTTCGTTTTTTTAATGGCTGTAACATATTCTATCCTACTTTGACAGCTTTCTAGAGACGCAATTTTCCTTTTTTAAAGCACCAATGTCAAGCGAGCTCAAACAGGTATTATAACGTAACTTTATATTATACTTTCAAAAGAAAATTCATTCAGCGGTAACTCACTTGCAGCTTGCTTGACATTGCCACTTTAAACAGTTTTGAGGTGTTTTCCATTATTTTGACAGATTTTCTACTAAAACAATTTCTGTTTTTTGAGGCCGTAATGTCTTTTTGCCAACTTTTGCAGACTTTATACTATAGAATTTATTTTGTGACTGTAATGTGTTTTCAGAGAAGTAATTTAGAGAAGTAATTTTCCTTTTTGATATAGAATATGTTATGACTAATAAACAAACAAAAATATTATGGAAGAAGGTCTGCCAAAATAGGTAAAAACATGCCACAGCCAAAAAAAACCTCAGAAATTTCCTTGGTAGAAAGTCTATTAAAAGACAAAAATTTATTCTCTAAAACATCCATCAAAATAGAGGAGAATATGTTATGAATACTGAAGAAACAAAAATATTTTGTAGAGAGTTGGTTAAAATATGTCAAAAACCTGTCACAATCATTTAAAAAATTCTATGTTAGAAAGTCAGTGAAAACATAAGAAAATAAGTCTCGCCCATAAAAAATGAAAATTTCTAGTTTAAAAAATTAGCTAAAATAGAGAAAATACGTTACATAGGAAAACCAGAAAGGTCTTCTGTAGAAAGTAAAGGAAAAACAACAAGGCCTTAAAATAAACAAGAATTACTTTGGTAGAAAGCCTGTGAAAAAAGTCAAAAATATATGAATTAAAATAGAAGGAAATATGTTACAACAACATAAAAAACAAAAATATTTTTGTAAAAACTCCGTCAAAGCTGGTGAAAACATGCCACAACCATTGAAGAACGTAGATTCTTCCTCTAGAAACTCTGCAAATCATGTAAAAACACATCACAGCTAATTAGAAAATGAAAATTCCTACTCAAAAAAAGTCCGTAAAATAAAGCAAAATATGTCCTGCCATGAAAAAAGCAGCTACAGTGAAAGTCTACAGTACAGCAGCTAAAGTCTGTATAAAAAGGTGTAGTCACCCTGTTACAACCATTAAAAAATGAATTTTGTTTTGCTAGTAAGTCTGCCTTCACAAAACAGTGATTTTCCTCTGAAAACTGGCTGTTGAAGGAAGCCTGTTGGAAGGAACTTTTACCCTTCATGATGATAGAAACACTTAGTAAATAAGTAAAACACTCAGTGAGAAACAGCTACTGCCAAATCCCTCTTAGAATAAGCTAAATCATTCCGAACAACGTTTTGTTGAAGGAACGAAAACTTGTCGCTATGATGAAAGTCAATGTTTCTCCAAGATTTGCAATACTTGCGAGGACAATAAAAAACAATTTCATGAGAACAAAACCTAAAGATTTATCCAAAAAATTGCAAACTTTTCCTCATGTATTTTGGATGGACTGAAATCATTGGTATGTTTTGAATGAAATTTTTATTGAGTAGCTTGCTGTGAATATTTTGAAAATACAATGTTTTCATATAAGTCATATTGAATGTTTACATAATAAACAGAATCATAATGAACTATTCATAGAACCTTTTATCATTCCAATTATGATCCTTGTTTAAAAAAACATAGTTAGAAAATTTATGGGTTTAAATTATGAATTTAAAGGGTTTCTGAACTGAATTGGGTTTATATGAAATAGAATAAAAAATGATGAATATCCCTTTTTATTTTATCTAAATTCAAATTCTGATTCTCAAGATATTTGAGTTTAAAGATTTGTCACTTAGGGAATTTCCCTTATATAATTAACAATTAGTGTTGTTATAAGCTGGTTAGAAAAATTACCCAAATTCTAATCATATTCTCAGCTTTCTTAATTAAAAGTGGCATTGCAGTTAGACATAGATGTAAATATTGAACATGGAAGTACCAAGTAAAAAGAAAGAAAAAAAGTTAAAAGAATTCCATATTTGTAAATTCCTTGTTTCACTGAAGACGTTAAGCAGGGAATCATTGTCTATTTAGAACAAATTAAATTAAGAATGTTTAATCACTTATCAAAAACTCTTTTTCAAACTTTTAAGAAAGTAAACAAAAATCTTTGTTAACATACATAAACGATACGCTAAATAATGTGGCGTTTAATGCGCAAGCAAATTATATTATTCTCCAAACTTTTAGGGAATATGCAGTGCACATACTGTTCTTTGAAAAGCAAAGTTCCTGGTTTTCTTGTGTGATGCCACTAGCTTTCCTGTTTTCTTTTTTTTTCAGGCCACATTCCAATCTTATCCAAATATTCTTGTAGGAATTACCATTGCTGCTGATGTGTGTTTTTATGTAGAAGTATGTATCAAATATTATTTTTAAAAAAGTGTTCATTTATTTCAAAGTTTTTAGATTTTTGAGGAAGACACACTTACTCTCTTTAAATATAGTTTGTTATTTGGTAAGTTATTTGTCTTCTCATGTGTAAGAAGATTGTGAAAATAATATATCATAAAACATGAGTATTTTGGCATTGATTTTTTTTGTTTATCAGTAGTATATTTACTATTATCGTACATCCCCCATGTAATTCTCGGAACGAATAATCTTAGATATTCTATACAGATATCTAAAGTTATTCGACAAAAAGTTTGCAATGCAATGAATTCCAATTTTCAAACATTGCATCAAAAACTAACAAAGGATTGTAGATCTTTTAGTTTTCCAAGTTTAGATAAGGTTAAAATAAATACAAGTATCATGGGAAAAGTAGTTAAAGACAAGTAAATACATTAATTATGTATGATAAAACAGATATTCAACTCGGCAAAGTGGAAATTATTCAGTCTCAGTCTCGCTGATATTTCACTTAATATTTCCAATATCACAAATTTTGATTTAATTACCTCATCAAATATCTGTTTAGCACTAAGCTTGATAACAACATACCTTAAGAGTGTTTCTTGAAAAAAGATTTGAAAAAAAATTCTTGAAAAAAGTAGACTTTCTATGGCTCTATTTTTTCTTGCATTGTATTTTCAATCTTTTAAGAACATATTAAAAAGTTTTGAAAAACGTTAGAAAGCTTATATCAAGAGGAGAGTGTTTTCGGGATTTTTGACAGTAAATCAGTTTATATGAAGAAAACCATAATAATTAAGACCATCTTATAATGAAGTATTTGATACAAAATAGTATTCTGAGGAATGATAAGGAAGAATAATGAATAATAATAAATCTAGCAGTTTATTTTTAAAATAATTTTTTAAACGCTTACCCCACCAACAGTTCTCACTATCATTTCCTAAAGGAAAAATATTGTGCTTACTAGACACATGAGGACAATAGATTTTCCAGCTTACTCTAAAAAGTTGAATTAAACCTTCCTCCTGCTTACTGAGATATGATCTTTTAAGCCTCATAAAAGGATTAAAAAATAAAAAATAAAAAGGAATTCCATTTATTCACATGTAAACAAACGAAAAGGGGCCGTTTTTCACACGTTTGAAAGATCATCCTGCATAACTACCTTCTAACAAATGTCCATAAAACTCTTTTTAGATATATTTGAGGTTCCACTTGGTATCAATATCTGAATCAGGAGATAAAATAACTGACCTGAAAGAAATTGCAAAACTGTATTGGATTGGCAATTTTAAATATGATCTTGTTGCAAATGTTCCTTTCAAGTATATTGCATTTGGACTCGAGAAAGAAATTCAATTGAAGTATTTTTCGTATTTGAGTTTATCACATATCCTTCGTATAAGAAACCTATATGATTGGTTTGGACAATGGCTCAAGAAACTCAACACAAAGTACACAGTTTTTTTCTTGTTTCATTAAATATACCCAGGAAAATTTTTTTCAGGATGCTCAAGTATTTTTTGTTGTTTTTAAAAAGTATATTTTATTGCTACTATTTTTTGTGTTTGAGAGGAATAGTAGGAAGTAGGAATAGTAGGAACAGAGGAATAATGAAAATAATAGAGAGTAATCATAGCAGATTGCCTTTTTATCTTTGAGACTGACAGTTCTGACAACCAGCAAAATTAATGAAGCTGTATAGAACTTAAAAGTCAATGAAAAATCTACACATAAGCTTTGCTTTATTGAGTAAAGTGACAGAATACTGTGGTAATGCTTCGGTAAGTTTATCCAAATAATAACAGGTCAGGACAGAAACAATAGTTTCGTTGCTGCAGTGTTTCTGCAATGCTAGAATTCTTGGTAACAAAAATTTGTTTCTGTCAGAGATATTTCCAAAATTTTTACCTTGTGCCATAGTTTCACTTAGGGCTTTGTTTCCTTCGATTTATTAATGTTGATTGAACATGAACATTACTTTCAACTTATTTCGTTAGAATGAATGGAACTAATCTGGCTGCTTACATACAAAGCAAACATGCACAAATTTCAGTTTATTGAAATTATGATAACCTCGCCTTAGCAATAGAAATCACTCATATTATCATAACATAGTTGAATAGTTTCAGTAAATAAGAATGACATGTTTTAAAGTCCAGATAATTGAGCCATTTCAGTTTATAAATTTGTAGTTCATACACCTCAAACTTTGATGAATGGTAAAATACAGACATCATAAAATTTAGCTATTTTGTATATCTGTTATAAAAAAAATAAATATAAAGAGGGAAAATATTGAAAGAAAAATATGAAGTATATAATCAAGCAGTTTTTTTTTTTTTAATAACCTACTATAAGAGATTTTTTAATAACCTACTATTATCTTTGTTTATTTACACACAGATTGTTACAAGTAATATTATAAATATCTTTCCGCTGATTTATTTTTCAGCCACCGAAAAATTTAAACATTTAACATTTTTTATATAATTTATTTCAAAAACTGAGCTTTCAACATCTAAAGCGAACTTTCACATTTGAAATCATCATTTCACTTTTGTTGGTGTTTCAAACCGAGATAATGCTGTTTCTTTTTTAAACTTTAAAAAACATAAAAATATAAAATTTACTCAAGGGATCGAAACCAATGATAGCTTGTCGTTTCTGGGCGTTATGGTTACACAAAAAACTAGTGATGAAAAATTTAGTTTTGAAATAAGTATATGCAGGAAGAGGACATTCACAGGCTTATACACAAAATGGGACTCTTTCGTTCCAAGGAAATATAAACTTAATTATGTAAATACGCTCCCTGATCAATTTTGGAAGATATGCTCAAGTGAGGAATTTTTTTATTTGATATTAGGTTGATATTCTCAAAGAGTTGTGAATGAAAAATGGCTAGCCTAAAGGCATTATCAATTATAATATATCCAATTTTGTTAATAGTAGAGCTGTTACAGGGTCGAACCGTTAAAAAAGTGAACAAATTGTGAAACTTTGCACATATTATCTTCATGATGTATAGAATCGATTAAAAAGGGGTGCCCAAAAATCTGACCTTGTTTTGGCGTCATTTTTACGTCACCATGACGTCATTTAAATCATGCTTTTAGCCCTATTAGTTAAAAGCAAAATTTTAATTTCACAAAATCTGCAAAAGCAAGTGACTTGAAATTTTCACTGCATGTAAAAAATTTAGTTGTAAATTTTTAAGAAAAACATTGGACCCCATACATGACCCTACCCCCTGTCTGCGACCCCTTTTTCGGACGGTGGTGGAGCTATTTGCTACCAATAAAAAAACTGTTTGAATGATAAAAGGACAACAAAAATTATCTTATCTTGAAACTTCTCAGGATGGTAGAGCATTGCCAGATTAATGAATTTCAACGTCACTATGATGTCAACAACGTCAAAATGACGTCATTTTTGCTGATGTCGGCAGTTTTTGAAAATTGGCATTTTTTTGCGTTTGATGACGTCGTCACTTTCTCACTTCAAAAAAATGATTCCCAAAGATTATATTTGAGCAGCAATTGATATTTTCTACTTTCCTGCATAGCTTCATTCAAATACAGGCAGTATATCATAAGAAATAGTTACTACATGCATTTGGCAAATTTGGTTTGCTTGGTGTCCCATGAAGGGCACAAGCTAGGTGAAATAAGCACAACTCTGATATTGCTCAACATGAAATTCATATCAGCTTAAAGTGTTGACTTTATTAGTTTTCTGAAATATGCTGATGGTTTCTTGGAAAAGCAGCCAAAATAGAACTAAAATATACCGACTTTTGACATTTTTGATGACGTCGCTACAGGATCACGCCGTGACTTTTGAGGTCACTTTTTTACTTTATGAAACTGTGAATGATATTTGACATTTGAGGTAAGTTTCATTGAATTTCGACTTTCCTTAAGAATTGGCTGTTTAAGCTAAGGGGAGGACGGAAGGGGGGGGTAAAAAGACAAAATCTGAATAAGGTTAATTCCCCAACTTTCTACCAAAGCAAATGCAAGTTTTAAAATCATAAATTTATCATTAGTATGATGAATCATATAAAGGTTAAAAAATGCAAAAAGTGAGTCCTTAGGTCATGCGACTAAGTGATGACATCATCAAAAGCGTCAACAATGGTGTTTTTCACTCAGCTAGATTAGTTTCTTTGATCACTTAGTTTCTTTGATAATTTTTGTTTATCTTTCTTTGACCTGCTAAATGGTGCCAAAATAGAAAAGAAAGTATGGTCGTACTTCGAAGTACTTTTGAAGCCACATTTACTATTTTAGAATAAAATTAGTCAAGAGTAATAAATAAGTCAAACCTACTCTAAAAATAGTTTTGTAGCTCGTCATTTTGGTGTTATTACTCAAAAGCATTCGATGAAACCCTTTTTGCAAATAGCCATTCTACAGACATTTTTAGCTTGGGAAAGAGGGCCATTCTTGAGAAGAAAATTCGAGCAAAAGAAAGACACCTTAGCATCAGTTATACCTATACGTTATCTAATCCAGTTAGCAGCAAAGTATTCAACTTCCATAATTTTGTCTCTAATCTCAACATTGATGATTTTATTAACAATCCTGAGTCTATAAAGCGTGTACCTTTGCTGTCATCCTGTTTGCCATTGGTTTCAAGGTGATTTCATTTCAGTGTAAATGTATCTATATAGTTCATAGTATATTCATGTACTGCACTGCTGTTAAAAGAATTGAGTTGGAATTATGATCTTTATTTAAAAATATAGACTTTTTCCTTTTTCCTATACTAATCCTTGGAAGTTAATCGGGGAGAAAAAGCTACCGTAAAAGTATACACTTTTATTTTTAAGAGGATTTGTCTGGCTGAAAATAAATAAGGTCTTTGCGAATAAAAAAGTCAAAACTGTATTTGTAGCCTCTTCAATATAAGTAATAGTTACATAGTAGTATCTCCAATATTATAATATCTTACTTTCCGTACTTGAAATTCCATGGATCCTATGAGTGGAGAGAGACTTATATTCCAAATAACGTGGTAACATAAACATGAAAAAGCTCATTTAATTTCGATCGGTTCTCTTTAATTTGACTTTCGAAACATTGAAATGCAAAAACTTTCCTGCAATAATGTCTTTAGAGAGTGCTCTTAGAGTTGGATTTTATTAACATGATTAATAAAAATTTGGCAGCAAATACTCATTACAATTGGCTGTACAAAGTTCAACATAAACAAAAATTATTTTTCGAACCCCTCCTGGCTATTAGTTCTGAAGATTTTTCCCAACTACCTCTCTCCCTCTATTAGGGACCAGAGAGAAGGTTTAGGGGAAAAAAGAAAAAACAACACATTAGATTCATGTAGGGCTAAGAACAAAACACAAAATTTGAACCAATATCAACGGAAAAGACTCAAATTGAAGTCACAAAGAATAATGAACAAAGAAAACTTTATATTCAACTAAAATAGTGAAACCAAGGGAAACCGCCAAAAATATAGACCAAATATTACGAACACGCATTTCAAAACCAAGGCTCAGTTGATTCAGGAACATCACGCTTATCTGCAATTCAAATACATTTAAAATGAAACCATAATTCACAGTTTTCGCAGCAAATACTATTATCATCAAAGTCATTCGATGAGTATAAGCACTGTAGCTGGCAACTTCCACATAAGTAAACAGGCATCAGTAGACTTTTTTGACTTAACCTTCTTAGCTCTGGTAACAGTTTTCTTTTGCTGTAGGGGCAATGCTATGGTGGTATTCCATTGGGCTGGACTTTCATAAGCTGAAGGGGTTTTAACACAGGTGCACCGCTAGTAACATGATTTTTAACTAATTCAGGTAGATCGTATGATGAAGCATTATTGAAGATTAGTCTTTTGACAAAAAACATGAACCGAAAATACGTAAGATTCTCCACCATTTTTTCAAAAAAACCTTTATTCAATATCACCGTACACAAAAAATGTCAGTGTTCAGTATACACAAAATACCAGCAATAACTCATATTTAAGACACCGAGTTGGCCTTGAATTTGATAGTAATGGTTGTGGTTTTCCTTGAGTTTATATTCGTTTTCTTTTGCCAATTCTATTTGCTTTAAATTTTCAACAGAAGGTACAACATCAGGCAGAGAATAAGATCATTTAATTTCTACTAAGCCTTTACCACAACATTTGCACTCCACACACATATCAGGCAAAGCTGCTAAATATGGATAGATTTTACAAACAACCATTCCCCTATCACTCGATTTATTTGACTATGTCCATTGTGCTTCAAAGTATCCTATACACTCACTTTTGCATGTGGTACCATGGAGATACCATGTTTTGTTGCGAATGTGTCTATATTTTTTTGTTAAATCATTTTCAATGAGCTGATCTGGATTTTCATTCTCTTTATTTTTTACACTTTCCATTCATTTGCAAATCCTAACAAATTTAGAAGCAGTAAGTCTATATTTACGATGGCCAAACCTATTTTTTGAATTACTTTGGTTCTCAGTTAATTTTTCCAATGCAGATTCTCATCAGAAACGTTCAATACTTTCTGTGAATAGATCACTATTTTTTTGTGCAGACAATGTCTGATCTATTTTAAATAGCTTCTACGAATCTGATATTGTAGGAGGTAGATCAGATGTTCCAGGTGCTTTTTCATTTTGATTAGTGGGTTTATGTCCACGCATCATCTCCACAAAGCAACTATCGGGTGACACATCTTTTAATTTATCAAACAGAAATCCCTTAAGTGCAGCCCTATTTTCTAAAAATTTTGCTTTTTGAGGGCTACAAAACTCAAAAGAATTGTACTTAGTAGATGATTCTTGCATTTTACGCTTAGAGGAATTACTGTTTCTGTAATGATATCTTGAAGTTAAATCCAAGAAGTCATAAAGGTTTAGACCATTTTATAGAGATAAACTGGCTTCCTGTTCATGAAAGATTTGCTTTAATGTCAGCTGTCAGCGTTCATAATTTCATTTACTCAAGTTCCCCATTATATATGAAAGACATGTTACAACTAACCGATCGCCTAACTACCACTAGAAACTCTTATCTCAAACTTAACTTACCTTCTCAAAACTCAGATTTCGGGAAAAAATCTTTTTCTTATCTCGGGCCTTTTCACTGGAATCCTCTAGCAAAAAACCTAAAAGAGGTTGAAAACCTAAACACATTTAAACATTCCCTGAAAAATGCATGCTTTGAAAAACGTGTTCGAAATGATAGTAGTATTTATACTAGGAGGTAATTATTATTATTATTATTTTATGTTATTTTTTATTTATTTATTTTATTTGTTTATTCTTTTATTCATTTTATTCTATTTTTGTATTTTATTTTTTATTTTTTGCCTATCCCTAATAGGGACCACAATGAGAATTGGGCGCCATGCTTTGTTTTGCGTCATCCCTGCTACCATACCCTTTAGCTGACATTTTATCCTTTATTTTGTAATATTTTAGTTTTGTAATATTTATATATATTTTGTAATTATAGTATTTTATGTATTAATTTATTTGTCACATTTTTATTTTTTTAATAGTTTTTAATCCTTGTATTTATTTTATTTGGTAGCAAATATAACTTACATACTTATTTTTTTATGAAAATTCATATCTGTTGCTGGTTTATGTAGTACTTTTGTTTGCTACCCGTTGGTACATTCCACTTTGCTAAAGCACTTGTAGAGGCTGGTTTGGTTGCTCCACAATGAACTGCTGCCTCTAAATGGAATAAAAGGGCAATTACAGCAACCTAAAAGACCAGCAGTGCAGGAACAATATGAGCATGAATCGAACCACCAGGTACTTTGCTGTCTTTTAAAACAGCAACCGAAAAATGATAAGCAGCATTGTTTGTTGACATGGATGGTGTTACTCTGCCTTTCAAAAAGCAATACTTAAAGTGGGCTGTTATTCCATGGTAAAAGATTTCCTTTACCCAGTCACACTTGTAGTATCGATAAGCTTTCCCTTCTATACTCTGACTCAAGCCTGACTAATCAATCAAGCCTGACTAATTCAAGAATATTTGTGTCAACCGACAAGAAAAAGTATATCTTTATCAAAAAATACTCTGTACTTTTGCTACATATACGTGCATTTTTATTTATACGTCGTATATTTTGATGTATAAACACATAAATATTGTGTTAAATACGATATACGATATACTTTGTTTTTTTTCTGTTCAATGTATATGTGTATACTGAAGATATAAACAAATGTATTTATTAACTCCCTAGATGAGATATTAACTCAGTTTCATAAGATAAATCTGAGTTACAAATTGTAACTCATGATTTTAATATATTACAGAAGCATGATGCAGATCTTATATATTCTGAGAGAGTCACAGAGAGCTTGAAAAATTTCAGAAATTATATTAAAACTCTAGATCATATTGCATGTATGTTATGGCCACCTCAAAGAAAAGCGCCACCAATCCCCTGACATAACCAAAGATATTATATTCCTATCTAGATGAGGAGCTCGGAATATTTAGTGAAGCCAATTTTTTTAGGCGCGAAATTCAAATGGTGGCAAACAATCGAATGTTTTCATGCAA
>JANSTP010311694.1:0-16998 GCA_025330745.1 Cladonema radiatum | reverse complement strand
AATCGATACACTTTTTGGTTGGTTCATTGCTTTTAAACAGTTTTATTGGTTCTTCATTTGGCTAACAAATCATAAAGTTTTACTTTATGTGAATTTTCCTAGTCAGATTTCATCCTCTCCCTTCCGCTATTATTTCATTTCGTTTAAAACTTGCATTTATTTGACCAATAATTTTATTTACCAAGTAAAGCATAAATCGTTTCAAATAGGAATATTCTTTAGAAGCAATTTTATATAACATTGGTATAGCTAAAACCCAAATTGCACTGGCAAAGACAAGGGAACACGTTCAATGTCAGAGAAAATATGAACTCCAGGTATTGCAGGTATAAATGATATCGTATTGCCTCTGCAATTTTGCCGACTTTTGTTTCAATGTCTAGATTGTTCTGACAAAGTACGTAAATTTTTCTTTGAAGCAACCGACAAATAAGCTGAATAAGCAGCTTAGAATTGACTTTTACCAATATTTGACAGCAGTATTAACTCATTTTCCAATTGATAAAAAGCTATCAACATTTATAATAATTAAATAACGCAGATTGTTCTCAAATAAATCAAATTATTATTGGATTGTGTATGTACGTAACCTTTACCTCATTTAATTTAATTCCTTTAAACATGCCAAAAATTGTGCTATATAAAGTAGGCCCAGGTAATCTTCTGACCAAATTAATTCAATTAAAGTTGGCAAAAATCACGCCATCATATGGTTACTGTCACAATTTGTGCTCATCAGATTTTAGTGGAGGAAATTGAAAATCGAAAGTGGAATTCCATGTTCATTAAGATGGGGGTCTTATATGTTAAAGTTAATATAATGCTGTTTTTAGTTGAATAAAAGGCATTTTAAATTAAAATTATATACTTAGATGAGTAGGGTTAGTACACCAGAGGTTAGGTTCAGATAACTAAGCACAAAATTATCCCAAAGGTCAATTTTTTAACAAATAGCTTTGACAAACACAAATTGTGAAAGTAAGCCCCTCCATATAAAGTAGGCCCAGGATATCTACCGACCAATTTTCAAGTCAAATATGTCCTCTTAGTCTCCTACAGCGACTTTGCCAATTTGACTTGTCAGCAATTTAGTATGGAAATTTTCAAAATCTACACTTGTAAGCCCTGAACCTTCAAAAAACTACTGAAACACTATTTTTACAATATTTCTTCACTGAGTAACATATTTTAACAATTATCAATCATTTAAATACTATGACGAACTTTGTCTGGACAGTTGTAAGCACTAACAGGAAAAAGGCAGAAAAAGTCCGTTTTTGCTCCAAAATGGTGGCAGAAAATGAGTCACAAGACATAAAATTTCACATTGCTATGGCAACAGTAGGCATGGCAACCAAATTTTTGTTAAAGAAAATATTCCCCATTAACTTTTATTAACTGTCACAAATTTTTATGGCCTAAGCTTTATGAATTTCAGAGTTGTTTTCAGGCAAATAACATGGAATGCTGATTTTTGCTACTGTATGGTAAATTTCCGGTATAAATGGGTGTTCTTCAGTAGTTCACAGATTTTTTTGCTCATCAGTTATAAAGGGAGGATTTTGATATGTTTTTCTAAAAGAAATACATTTTCTAATGGTGTAAAAATGGCTAACTTTAGAATTTATTCTAGGTAAAAACATTATAGGCTCGGATTATAGAAGAAACGGATGAAATCTCTTTGAGCAACAAAATAGTTGTCGCTGGTCTGCTGTTAAGGGGAATTAATTCATTAATTAATTCTTCAATTATTTCATTTTCACCTTTTCCACAGAGAAACAAAAAACACCATGTTGCAAAGTATGGAAATGGTGGTCCTCCATGTAGAGGTGATTGGCCTTGCAACACTCCAAATATCTTAAAGAGTGTCACCTCACCACCACTACGTTTAGGAATGAGTGCAGTCTTGGTTGGAGACAACTCAAAAAGTTCAGTTTTGGCTTTTTCAAAGCAAATCGAAAAAAACTCATTTGTTAAGACTCTACTGTAGCATTGATACCACTTTCATCAGTAAACTTGATTTGGAGCTTGCTGAAAAGTCTGACCTTATCTACCATGGCAACTTTGTAAAACTTTAGGCCATATCTCCAAATTCTCTCTCTTTTTGTTTCAAGCTGATGGGTTGAATTGATTGGCTCTTTATCGTTTTTTTTCGAAAGGAGATCAAATGCTTCCTCTAATGATGTAGAAAGTTCAATAGCTGACCTAATGTGGACATCATAGCAGTCTGAGAAAATTGCTTTTAGTCGCTCTATTATTTCAGTAATATTTCTGTAGAAATAAAAGCTTTTATTTGGGGTTTGGTGAGATGATTCTGTGGAACTTGTGTTTGACTGGTAGATTCCTTCGCTGGATCCTCCTCTACAATTAGGTGCATGTTCTTCTTCATTGCTTAAAAGCATATCACAATTTCCACATTCAGCAAAGGTGCTAGACTAAAGGTAAATTGAACAGTGTTGTAATAATAATATTAGCACAAGCAATATATTGGCTACTGGAAGGGATGACAAATGGAAGTAAGACAAATATGACAAATGGACAAAGACAAACAACTTCCAGAAATTTCTGCCATCAAAAAGTTTGGTGGGTATGTAGGCCAACAAAGAGGTAGCATTTTGCACAACCCTTCAGGATTTTAATATCTTAATTTGTAATTTATTCTCGTTTTTGCTCAAAAAACAACTCAAAAACCTGTTTGTTGCTTTTCCATTTTTCAGTAACATCCCCACGTTAGTGGTTGTGTGCATTAGGTGATTGTGTAGGCCACTTTTCCCCTAGTTTTGACCCCTACCACCAAAAAACATTGCTGATTCAGCAAAAAATATTTGGTGGTATGTTTTTTTTTTTTACTTTTGTCTAATTTTTTTTGAATAAAGTACTTCTCAAACTCACTTTCTTGACATTTTTTGACATTTTTTTGGCACAAAAAACGTGTTTCCAACCACCAAACCTATTTTTGGAGGTAGTGCATTTTGAGCTAAAATCACAGAAAAAATCTTGCTGCATCTTCCCCAAATAAAAATTTTCCTTAATTTTTCCCCAAAACCACTTCTTAATCATTTTCTGCTCGTTTCAACCATTTTTTTTAAAAAAATAAGTCTATTATTCCAATTTTAATTTCTTTTTTTTCTTATTTCTTTGCAAAATATTTTCTTGTATTTTTCCCCAGAAAATTTTACCGATATTTTTGGGTACACAGTATGGAAGTAATTTTGCACATTTAATCGAGAAAACTTGAGTTTTCTAACTAGAAATACCGAGTTTCTTGAGAAAACTCGAGCTTTCTAGAAAACTTGAGTTTTCTCAAAGTAACTAAGAATTTCTCACTTCGTGAAAATAAAAACTCAAATTTTCCGAAAATTGATTTGCGTTTTCTATTCCATTGAAGCGATTTTTTAATTACGTCAGCTTTTGTTGTTGTAATTAGAAAAGTCGAAATTACTCAAACAATTATAATTATGAAGATCATCAATAAAGTAAGGACCATATGTCAGATCACTCAATCAATGTTCCAACTAGAAATTCTAATCGATGTTGTACGAAAAATAGATCTTTTTGAATCTCCTTCATGGTCCATTCTTCTCCTGTTTATCTAGAATGCACACCTGTTTCATGAGAAACCAACAGTCCCAAAATTTTCTTAGATATTGCCTAAATTTCTTTCCAGAAGTTTCTTATAGAAATTCCTTAAATTTTAATGAATAACAGGGAAACAAGTGGATCATCTAATCGTTATTTTAATACAAGATTTGTATGGCCTAAATAGCGCCTTATTTAACCTATATCGCCACCTTTAAAGCGTCTGTAAAATATTTGCCACGTTTTCCTATTATAAAGTGTCTATATTTTCTGCCCACCAGAGTCTTATATGAAATATTTTTGTATTACTTGCTTAAATCTTCCCATTTCAGGGTTCATTGTTAAAAGCATAGGTTTGTCTGCCATCAAATAACAATATGACCTGATAGAATTTTTTTTCAAATGGAGAACAATGTACGTAACTGCCGAACAGGTTTTGAAATTATTGGTCATTTATAGACTCCTTCCTTAAGGGTCCAAGAAAAGGTCTTTAAAAATGTTGGAAAAAAGAAAAAATATTTTTCAAAGTAATCTTGACATAAGCTTTATTTGTAGCGGAACGTCTTTAAATTTAAGAAAACTCGAGTTTTCTGAGAAAACTTGAGTTTTCTGAAAAAACTCTGTATTCCTGGTCAGAAAGCTAGAGTTTTCTGCTGAGAAAACCTGAGTTTTCTAGAAAACTCGAGTTTTCTTGATTAAATGTGCAAAATGGCTTCCATAACACAGTGGCCAGTGGTGGTTTGTGATTTCCTGACTTTACAAAAATCACAGTTTTTTGTAAAAATCAGGATTTTGACACGGTTTTTTAAGAAAAGTGGAGACGCCATTTTCTTGATTTTGACAGTTGGTTTTTTTTGCTTATTTTTACAAAAAATGTCAACTATCAAAATGAGCCATTTATTAGATTTTGGTGAATTTCCATTTGGCAGAGAATTTCTTGGTGGTTTGCAAGATATAATGTGTTTACCCTGTTATTTGAACGTTTGGCTACTGAGATTTATAAAGTTGCTAATAATATTTCTTGTGGAGACTTCAAGACTCTTTTTCAATTTCTGGATGAGGCTAAAACAAAATTGCCCTTTTGAATACCTTGATGGTCTAATGTAAAGGACGATTGGTTCGCTGATGTGTTTGGGTTAAATTCTCAACCGAGGTACGATAAAATATATTTAAATAACCAAACTATTGTACCCTTTCTATTTTAGACAACCTCCAGAAAATTTTTGCCAACACAAAACACTTTTGGGGATGAAAATGGTATTCGATAAAAAACAAAAGAACATTTTTTAAAAAGAGATAAAACTTTGTTTTATGAAACAAACCTCTTTGTTACAAAATTTAGTGTTCGACTTTTGATAAACTAGACATCAAAGCATAATAAAGAAATTGATCATAAATTTTAAAAACTAACGGATAGTTTATACTGTTTGCATTGAAATCCAAACTTTCTTTAAAATGTTGGTCAAGTTGTTTCTTACTAATTTTTTCACTTAACTATTCATTAATCATAATCAAAGTTTCCTGAACAATATTATTTAAATTTTTGATTTTTATATAGGATTTTACTTTCTCAAAAAAATATTTGCTGTGCTCAACAATATTTTTTATATTTTCTTCAATAGCCCTGTCAACAACATCATCTACCAAATCTTTAGGATCTAATACTTCACCAAATAAATTTCTGCATTTACATACTGATTGTAGTGATCTGGAGGTTTTTTTCATAAATCATTTAAATATGCAGATCTAATAATATTAGCGACTTGATGTTGCGGTGTATGTTCATTTAAAACACTAGAATTAATATGAAAATAATCATGCTCTTCATTACTATGGTTCAAATCAGCCATGATATAAAATATAGTTTTGAATATCAATAAAAAATGCTTACTGTAGCGTCTTTATATACATTTTTCTTCAGCTGTTTTTTTACTTTTATGATTTCATTGTACGAAGGAGAATTCAAATTTACTGTGGATATGTGTGGTAAAATTCTGTTACTTCTATTACTTCATAACTTTTTTAGTCAGGGAGCAGAATTGTAAAAATCGGCGTTTAGAAAATTTGCGTTTTTTATGATTTCGTCTTTATAAACATTTGCTCTGGTCGTCATTTTGTTGGCGTCGTCATCAGTAGTTTTCATGATCAGAAATTTTATCTATAATAACGTGAAACAGGCTACTATACCTGGCTAGGTAGTCTGATTTTACTTTTGATATTTTATGAATTGGAAACTATCTGGTTGCAGGAGTTGAATACAGGCAGTTCTCGAGGTTGGTATACCGATTTTGGGCACAGAAAAAATGTGCCCAAATTCGATAAAAATTAGCTGAATATAACAGTTTTGTCTTTCCTTGTTACCTGTGGCACAAAGGATTTGAATCACAAATGCTTGCTGCGGCTTCATTCAATGAAGGGAAAGTAAAAACTTTATTGTTTCATGTCAAGAACATTAATTTAGACAGATATAATTTGGCCACAAATTTCCAAAACGACCTTCATTCTATTTTCTGCATTAACCCCTCGATTTTGATAAAATCATTTTGTAGAAAACACTTTCTTTTGTAATCGACCAGTTTAAAATCTTTCTGTTATGGAATTCATCAGAATTAATTCCTAGGGTCACAACAGTCCTCAAACCCTTTTGCAAATCAAATTCTTTTTATTTTTGAGTTTTCTAAAATCCTTTTTACAAGCAGTATTACACTTTCATTGTTCGCTGCAAGACTAGAAATTCAAAAAATATTATTTATTGAAAAACGGTTTCTTGTCACTAAAGACATTAAGTGGTTTTTTTCCCCTTGAGTTATCAAGAATCACAGGTAACCCTCACCAATTTTAGAGTACAGTATGTAGCAATTTTTAATTTTGATAATAGACCGTTCCTGTCTTCAGCCTGCAATTTCAGTGTGAGGTTCCAGTTAATCAGGTTCTTTTTTTGACGATTCAGCCTTTGGTTTGATCATCTAAGTATAGATATTGGTCTAATAAATCTCTCCACTCAAAAAAGTAAATAAATAAAAGAAATAAATAAATAAAATACAAGCGTCATAGACATGAAAATCTCTTATGCATTTTATAGTAATGTCCTTACTGGTATAACTTCATTTCTGATGATCATTGATTTCTGATGATAAATTTATCAATGGATGGATTTAATGTTTAAACACAGTAAAAACAAACTGTATTTATGCCCCTGGTGGCCAATTGTAGTAGTATGAGACCCCAAACTTTAATTTAAATAAAATCTTACTAAACCCCAAGATTTCTTCAATTTTTCTTATCAATTTAACCTTTTCCTGTAAGAAAATGATTTAATCGTGATTTGAATCACCTTAAATATCTTAATTCTCTTCGTGAATCACCATAAAACTGTACAGACTTGTCATTTGGAAGTCGCTAGTAAAATTGTGAAAACTGGAAAGAACCTCCTACCAAAGTCAAATGATGACTTCACATTAGGAGATGGGGCCATGGTTGTATTTATATTGAAGTAATTAAAATTTGTGCATGCATTCGACATTTTATGCAAAAATATTGACATGGTGGATAATTATTAAAAAGATAATGTGAATCGGGGAACTTTTTACTACTCCCACTCCTGTCTTATGAGGAATAGGGTTACTCTTGGGTGCCGAATACAAGAAGGCGATGCTTATTAATTTTTGAAAATTTCTCCCCTCCCCCTTTACCTTATTAAGATCAACTCTCCCCCCTCCGTTTATCAATTTTGACAAACCAGTTGCCAAGTCTCCAGTTGATTATTGTATTTCTTGTGATTTTGTATCATTATTTACATATAACTGTATAAATTTGATGTCCTTGAAGAGTCCTGAGTTTATATTTTGCATTTGTCTCATAAAATAATGTACAAACTTGTTGTTTTTTCAAAAAAAATGGCCGACCTCCCTTGCTTATTAAGACACCCTGGTCATTAATGTTTTGGAAAAATCCCCCCGGCATTTATTATGACTCCCCGTTTGTCTATGTCTTAGTAATAGACATAGTTTGTATTAGACACCTGAGAGTAATGGTTTAGAAGTAGAAATCAAAAATCAGAGTGATGGGAGTGATTCGAAAAATTCTCAATGAAATGTTATTTTCACCAGCCTCTTTAAAAAGGATTTTTTTATTTATGAATAGTATTAATTAGTTGGCCCTGGAGAACAATGTTCATAAAAATATATATCAACAAAATTTTGGAATGCAGCTTACTGATGGGAAAATATGACAAATACTAAGGTAAGAAGTGTGTGTAGAGGAAAAGTTTTGCTGTTTTTCCACAGAAATGAGGACAGAGAATCTATGACGGCGAACTTGAAAATAAAACGGAAATTAGAAATTGGGCTAACAGTGTTTAGACTAGTTAAAACTAGGTATTAGGTGCTTTGTTATTAAATTTGATCATATTAAATTTTAAGTTCTCATAGTTTTCAAGTCATAGATTATTGCCATGATGGCAGTGGATAAAATCAGTCTTTATAATATTCAGATTCTTTTAACATTTATGTGTACAAAGTTTTCTTAACAATAGAGTAGATACGATTCTGTTACAGATTCCCAGGTAATTTGCGGTATCTACGACGTCTTTGGATGATTCTAAACAATGGAGAAGATAGAGTGGTTGGGGTAAAAATTTGTCAATTTGATTGAAAGCAAATAGTGTTTCATAAGATCAAGTAACCTGGAAAAATTTGAAAAACAGTGCCAATAGGTGTATTTTCTAAACAGATTTCTACACAGAAGAATAGGTGAAAAGTTCGACATCTATTGTTGGCTAAAATACATCAAAGGAGGAGTGCAGAGTGAATCTTTTGCTGATCTTCCACAAAAAAGTTCCATGAAAACCTGTAATTGATATTTTTAAATAAATAAAAAGACAAAAAAATTGAACCCAAGCCTTGCTAAGAGCTTGATTGTAAGTAGTGATTGGCGATATTTCTGTTTTGGGGTATATAAAAAATAACTACGGTGAAGTGCATGTAGGAGGATAGCTTGAGGAATTGGCCATCATTATACTCGAGTAGTGTAATAACACCATAGCAAGCTCAAAAAAGTCAAAAAGGTACGTCTGCTAATTGGTTTTTTTGAAGGAATCGTCTGATGGAGAAATTGAAAGTATTTTGAGCAAAATCACACCAACGGAGGAGTGCAGAGAATGGGCTGTTGGTAATGCACAACTTTCATAATATGTTACTAAATAGAATTTAAAAAAATTAACATTATGGCTGAATTTCAAGACATAGGATGGGAGTAGCTAGAGCCATCTCCCGTTTTTCAGTATATAAAAAATCACTACAATGGAGTGCATGTAAGGGCATAATTTGAAAAATTGACCATGAATGTTTTACTACCACTCATGTTTCCTAAAAGCTGAGACCCTATGGAATCGAAAAATGTATAGAATGACCATCCAGTAAGAGGGTCTTCTAAACGTGTCTAGTTATGGAGATATTGAATTCTGCTCCCAGACTATTCTAGAATATTGCCGCGTCCGATGTTTCAATATTTTCGAAGCTTTTATTTCGCTGTCTCTAATCGTCCTTGAAACCGATCACTTTCTTCAGTGCTGAACCGACATAAGTTTCTTAATTAATTAATAACGACTTCATACTTTCTAAAGTTAATTTTTTCTATTCCATCTATCCAAAAGGTTCTTTTTTAATAAAATTTATAATTACTCCATCTGGAAAAATACTTTGTCAATGACTTCTTCAGGTATATTAGTAGTGAATGAACTTACGATCTTTTTAATGTCATTCATTTCTTGAAACTGTTTACAAATATCATTCTTTTTTTGATCTCATAATACTTCAATGTATTTCTTTTCTAGAATTTATCGTAATAATTACCGACTTCATTCTCATTTTGACGAGCGTCTAAGGGTTCTAACAGTTCAATTGATACGAAAGGTGAAAAAAGTTGATTTTCTAAGTATGTAAAAACATTCCTGCGTAAATCGTGGACTTCTTTTGAATCAAATATTTTCGCACATTTGTTAATTTTTTTTGATTAATTTTACTCGTATCAACTGACGCCAATGCATCTTAACTCTCTGTCACTGCATCATCTGGTTTCATTTCTCCAAATGCTTTCATTTCTTGTATAGACCAAGTAAATAAAATTGCTTTTTTGAAAAAAGAGCTATTTCGAGTCTGTTAAACTCTGTCATCACGTCTTAACCCTATTTGTCATGGGGTAAACCCTAGTAAACTTTTTTTACCTGGAGTTTTTTAGAAAAACCTGTTACTTTAATATTTTCTTGATTTTAAGATAATAATTTTGCAACATTTTAGTGGGGGTTTGGACAGAGTTTGAGCCCCAAAGGGGTAACAGCATTCGAGGTGTCACTGACATTTTGGCCAAAAAATTTTTTTGAAAATAGGACATTAATGACCTTTTTAAGAATTTTTATTTAGAAAGTAGTATAAAACAAACATTCAGACCAAATATTAGGTCTAGAGCATGCTCCAATAAGAATTTACAGTCATTTTTGTAACGCCACCCCCGAAACCTAGAAAATCATCTTTTTTCACTTACCATGTCGAACAAATGATGACGTCATCCGTACAGTTATGACGTCAGCATAAATTTGAGGGCATGATTTTTGTACATCTAAGGTTGCTCTGTTAGTGTGCATAGTTTGATTACTCAAGGATTTTTGGTTCTTGAGAAAACGAGCCCATGACAAATAGGGTTAAGATGTTGATGATCAGTCGATACTTTGAAAATAAATGTATTATGCTAAAAAAGAAACTATTTATACCTTTTCTAACATCATGGAATTTATCAGGTATGCTCATAGACAAAAAGGTGATAAGTTGCGCCATTTATTGTGAAATCTTTCAAAATTGCGAAGTTAGATTCAGAAACGATTCACGATGTTAATTTCGCATTTTGCAGATTTTTCATAAAGAACTTCCCAACTTCTGAATAATTTTCAACCTGAACCTTACCGTTTGTACTTTCTAAAAAGCAGAAATTTCAAAGTAAGAAGATGAATAACAGTCTCATAAGTTGCGCGATTTTCAGTAAAAAATCTCGAAGTTGCGAAGTTAGGTTCAGAAAGGATTCACCATGTTAATTTTGCAACTTGAAGATTTTTCATAAAGAACCTCTCAACTTCTGGATAATTTTTAATCCTATTGCCATCATTTTCTCCTGACTTTTTTTTTAAGTTCACATGTAATTAATTAGCCAATTAGCGTAACGGATATTGCAAGCATGGTCATTAAACAAAACCACACATTGAAACAGTATAAATACTCCCGTCGACTTGTGTCTTGTCTATACACGTTTTAAATAGCTTCCTATCGGCTGATTTTGAACTGATTAACATAATTAAGTGATAAAATATGGATTTTTATTCTTACACTGAGGATCCCTTTAATTTTTCTGCATACTAAGACCACTCTTTAAATTATGGTCTATACGAGGATTTTTAAGAATTCCTTTATGTAAGTACAACCGTTTTGAATGTTTAAATTTCAATTGTTTTTTTAAATTTTTTTTCCTACTTTGTGCTATTGTGTCTATTTGATACTCAAAACAACCGAACAGTACCAGTAAGAATATTATTTTAATATTATTATCTCTTTAACTATAAAACTTGTTATGAACAATAATTAGAAACATGCATCCACAGGAATTTTTTACTTTATTTATGTATAAATTCTGTTGTGAAAGATAGTTAAAATACCGTCCAACCCGCACTTTGACTTGACAGACTCCGATATTAATGAACATTAAATGTGAGGATAAAATATTATTTTATGCGCAAATATATCATTCATAAATAATTTATCTTTTCAACTGTTTTTGTAATAGAGCGACAACTTTATTCATTTTGCCGATTTATTCGAAAGTTCAAACAAGCATGATTTTGATATTGGTGAATCTTTAAATGTAAGTACAGCGCTAATGTTATTTTCAGAAATACTGTTTTGAGATTAATTTGAAATTTAGTATATATTTTTTAGTGTCCTAAACGTTGAATCTTTGGATAATATCCAAAATGCTGAATTCGTCAAATTAGAGGTAATCTATTTATTTCTTTAATTCACATTACCTAACAAAATCCCGCATTTTTTTTTTTTTTTTTTTTTTGATCAGGGTGATTTCAAAGATTACAAAAAGTTATATGAAGACTTGAATGGTTGAGTTGAAAAAATGCTTGAGTTCGTGAAAATATCAAATTCTATTAATGACATCAAAAATACAATATTTGAACTTATAAACTCTATGACAGACTCGTCAAAATTGCTGGATTTGTACAACATATTGAAGTCCGAGTTGCAGATATAATAACGGTATGTATTTTCTCATGGTTTTAATTTTTAATGGATTTTTATTAACGTTATATTTTAAAACTTATTTATTTTTTTGAATTTTGACGTCAAAAATCTTGATGACGTCACCGAATTAAAATAATAATAATAAATACGTACTGAATTCCGACCAAATGGAAAGGTTGTCAGAAAAATTGATAAACATGAAAATCCTAAAGGAACATCTGTACAATTCAGAAATACCGTTTTTAATTGTGTCTTCCGATAATCGTCCATACTCAACTTTGAAGAAATGTTATTCACCAATGTTCCTTGAAATTTGCAAACTCAATCACCCGTCACAATAAAGAATTTATAACGAAAATTGGACGACCATTTATCCTAACTGCTGCTGTTTTATAAGAACTGGGTGTAGGGGTGAGTAAAAGTCTTTTACGTTTTACTTTAACTTACTTTTTTTCCAAAATATAATTTTTTGTTTCTTAGAGAAATGTTAATATTTTTTTTTCTAGATTTGGAAGGACCTGTAATACTATGCAAACATGCTAAAGTATTGTGTCACAGACATTTCAGCTGTACGTGTGGTCGAACAGAATGCACGACACGGTTTTTACTTGTTGGCCAAAATGTAGCTGAAGAGTCTTTTTCAATCATGATTCACCCGCATCAAAGCGTAAAAAAGAAGATTGTGCAAGACATAATTGTATGACAATCGAAAATTGTTAAATGTGTTACAGTGCATTTTGCTGCTTTAGTAAGTTCTTTTACTGCATGATGTTTTAATTCATCAGTCAAAACACCATACTCCAATTGTTGTATATTTTTAAAAACAGGACCTTTACCAGTATGTTTTCTTCTTTTCCTGGTGCGACGTTTTTTCTTATGCATTTTGAAAGCTGAAAATTTTGTTTGTATTTATACCCTCTGTTTTCTTTTCATACAAGATTTATTAACATATTTGGGTTATCTTCCGGTAAATTAATAGAATAGGTCAAATCATAAAATTCATTGCTATTAATTTTCATACCGAACTGTGTATGATATTCTAAGGAAACAACCATTGTTATATCTTCTGTTAGTTTTTTGAAATTAAATTTACCATTTATGTCAGACTATTGATTCGTAGCATCTCGTTTCTCTGTGTATCCACTACTTTGTCTTAAATCGATGATAATTGGGTAATAATCTCGATTTTTATCATATTTTATTCCTGTACCATCTTTAATAACATCGCATAAAGGAGTATCAAAGATGCCTAAGAAATATTCTTTCTCGCTTGGAACTGCATTATCTGTTTCATTTTGCTCAACACAAGCTACTGTATTTCAACTAAATTTTTTACCTTGACAATAGGCTAAAAAGTTTTGTAATAAAAAAGTTCAATCTGTTGCACTACTTAAATTGAAAGATATTGGTACAGCAACATCACCTTTTGGAACACCATTAATAATTATGTTTTCTAATAAGTTTCTTGCTTCTTTTCCCATATCTTTCGCAATTTTAAAAGCTCTTTCAACAGAACTTCTTGGTAACATATTTATGATCACCCAAGCATGAAATGTATTGAAATGTGTCATTTTAAATTCTGAAGAAGTTGCATCTTTATTCAAAATTTGTCTTTGACCCCAGTGTTGACCCCAGTGTTCTACGTTTGGTATATAGCGCTAATAATTAAATATACTAACTGATTTTGCACTCGGTACTAGGTTGTAGCCTGACATTTTTGGAACTCAAAACCATTTCATACCAGGTGCTTGAGATGTATTTACAGTTCCTGAAGAACCTCGATTTGCACCTAACCACTCCCATAAGAGACTTTCTTTCTTACTACTTGATAATTTTAAACTTAACTGCCCTGCACCTATAACTGAAGACTCTATTTTAAACCAATCACTGATAGTGCTCAAAGGTATAATCTATGGCTGATTTTGAAAATCTCCAGTTTGTAAAATTTGAGGAGTCATTTCTTTTGCTCTTTGTAATGTATTTGGATCTAAATTTTTGGTATCAATTGTTTTTTCACAGCTATCGCTTGGTAAATATTTCCTTCTATTTGGATTGTAGATTGGATTTACTATAAATGTCTATACTATAAATATTTAAAGAGGCACTATCAGATTTTTTCTAATTTACTGACTGGAATACTTGGCTTGCATAGTATTCGGAAAATATTTTTTTACCCCGAATTCCGTTTGAAAAGAGGGGAAAATGGACCTTTTCCCGAAAAATAAGACTGTTTTCGTTAAAAGATATCGGTAAAAGTGAGTCGCTCTGTTAATACTATTTTCAAAAGAAGATATTTCTTTTATGATTATTTTGAAAAGAAAAAAATTTCTTTTATGACTATTTTCAAAAGAAAAAAATTTCTTTTATTACTTTTATTTGACCTTTGACATCGAAATGTTTTATTAATAATGAAGAAGAAAATTGCCATGGAAACATCATGACAAAAGTGAAGTGATTGAAAACCGATTATATTATTTTTATGTACAAAAATAATATTCGTTAATTTTTCCCTCTCAGTTTTTGGCGTAATAAGGAATTAATTTTAAAACAGAAATACTTTTCTGAAATAAGCATCGATTACAGATTCTATTTATGTAAAATCTGATAGTGCCTCTTTATTTATTTATTTGATAGAACACTCCATTGTTCAACTGTAGCAATAGCACTATAATCTGCCTGACCTGGTGGCGGAGTTAATGTGTTATTATTATATAATAAAGTGCTTTGATCATGTTTTCTCTTAAAATAGTTGCTTACTGAAACAAAAGGACTTGATTTTTTATCGTCTATAGTTTTAGCATCTATTGCTGTTTTTGTAGTAGGATCTACAAACTTAAATGGCAATTCCAAGTTGAAAGATGCTGGAATTAATTCACTTCCTTTGATATTTGTAAAATTAAAAATAATATCAGCACCTGGATTATCGTATCCAGTTTCAGCACTAATTTCAATTTTTTGAATTAAATCTACCGTCCCTTGCGCTGGTTTGGGTTTTAATCCTGGAATATTGTCTTCAATTGTGTTTGCATCAATTTTGTTTTTCTGAAACAATTTATTAATCCTTTCAACACATCTTGTTGGGCATCTAAAGGTGTCATAGGTATATCAGTTGCTGTAGGAATTAGCATTGACTGATCTGTCTGTAAAACCAAGCTTACATTTTGCTGGTAATTCATCCTCCAGAAGAATTATTTCGGCTATCTTCTGAACAAAAAAGTTTTATTTTCACTCCAATCCGATGGTGCAAATTTATCGAACCTAGTACTAGGGTTTGGAAAACGTTTTTTTAGTTTTTTTTAGATAACCTCATATGGAAGGGAACCTCATGTGGAAGGGACCTGAACTAGATTATGGATTTAGACAATAGAAAAGAAACACTGTCAGTACTGCTTAACCACAACAATTTAAACTAGTAGAATGGATACACCTTTCATTATCTCAAAAATTCTAAAATTCCTTATATTATTTCCATGGATAATTACACTTTTCACCTCATTAGAAAAGTAGGGATAAACTAAGATAATTACGGTAACTACTTACTTTTTATCACTTGAATAATTTCCTTCCTTCCCTTCAATATTTCTCGTTAGTCATTCAATAATAGTGTTCTCTGTAATATGAAACGAAAAATATAATAGAATTATGGGACTATACTTAATTATAGAAATTACCAAGCTTATGATATAAATCAATGAAAAATATCAAGATTCTAACTACTGTAGGCCAAAATGATCTTTCCAAAGTTATTTCCAAGCAATTTTAGCTACAACCGTTTTAAATAAAATCATTTATTTTGATAAGTAGATTATCAAACAACAACTTCTCAAATATCAGAACTTTACTAGCAGTAATATATTCCAAGCAAAAAGAAATGAAACGAAGTACTCTTTAGTGCTTTAGTGTCAAAATATGGCTTTCTTTTGGAATGAATGTTACTGAAAGTTGCTATAATATTGTAATCTTTTGATTTAAATTTACTGTTAACACGAAACTTATCATACAGCAGTGTCTTGAATTTCAATCAAAGATAAAAATACAAAGACATTACCTTGTGGGGCCTTCTGTTTGAATTATCATATCAGAGTTTCTCATAATTTAACCTTTGAGAGTCATACAGTAAGAGTATTAATGATTTATCTAAAGATTTAGTGTTAAAAGTCAATAAAAGGTTGTGTGTTAGATGACGTTAAACGGCAATAGAAAATTGCTTGAAAATAACCCTGCTTGCTTTCTTGTGAGATAAATAAATATTTTCATAGAAAGCATAAATAACTTTTTTCAATGCATTACAGGTATGATTATTTTAATATTTATAATATTTTTTAAGATAAACTCATATCACTCTTCTGAAATAAAATTCTCATATATAAAATTCAGAATTACAAACAGTTTACATTTGTATGTCGAAAAAAGAAAAACACTCAAAATTCTCATAGCTACTAGCTAGAGTTGTGCTATCACTGTAATCGCTTGAAGAGCCGACACCTCAACTGAAACAAAGAATTGATCACTGACCCAATGTTTTCCTTTTTTGAATATAAAGCTTCTTATCAGTTTTTGATTCTCATGAAACACAGTATGCAGATTCAAAATTTAACAGATTTGAATACAGTATGGTTGACATTTTTCTTTTTTCTTTGCAATATTCATAGTAAGGATAATTGCCTGGACCTAAAAACAGAGTAGAGACAGTAATTCAATTATAAAATGTCGAAAGACACATGGCAGGAAAATATTATGGTCTTGTAGAGTGAGAATTACACATGACCTGTCTGAATGCTCACAATTGCTCACAATTACAGCTTTGAAAAAGAAAAATTTACTTCCATCTGAGATGAGGACATACTCATGATGCTGAAAAGAAAAAAAAAATTGTCAGAAATAAATAAAATAAAAATAGGTGATTTTTTCGCCATTGAGTCAACATTTTCTTGCCTGCCAGTTTATCTGAAAAATCAAAACAAATGCTCTGTAACAGGTAACAATACCTCTGGCAGAACAGCCAGAAAAGAAAGTGTTAAGAGTGACAAGAAGATTAATTTTCTTCTCATTTTTTTACTTTTCCATCCTGACTACTTTTTTGTGCCTATTTGTAGGGGGTCTAATAAGCAGGGGTGGACATTTT
>JANSTP010311583.1:0-17000 GCA_025330745.1 Cladonema radiatum | reverse complement strand
TTATTTTTATTGTAAGAAATATTTTATTTATGAAGTTTTATCAGCCTGACGATGGTACAGAGTTACCGAAATATATTCATATTCATAATACATATTCATAATACGAATTCATTTTTTTTTTTTTTCTATCAACTTTTGTTGTTTTCTTGAGAGATTCATCATTGACAATGCAAGTTTATGTGTATTATTCCTCACAGGAAAGGGAAGCATGTTTACCTAATGGAGGATAACCTTTTTTTACTTATAGCATAGGTATTTTTACATCACACTATGCTGATCCAAGAATTATCTGCAAGACTTTCATGGCTTCTGTATGCCAAAACCGAAGATATTTTGTTGTTTTTGACTATAATTATTGACATAAGAGTGCACTAACAGAAATAAAAATATTTTTTTAGAGGAGCACATGGATATGCTTTATTTAGAAAATACAATCATGCTGCACGCTAGTTTTCAACACAACTTGGCCTTTTCTTCAGACATAGTATTACCCAAAAACTCATACACTTTAAGAAAAGACAAAAAACAAAAGGGTTATCATCATTTTTCTTGATGGCAGTAATTTACTGGCACTATTATTATAAATTGTAAGAACACATACAATGACGACTACTGACGCATGGAAAACTGGTGTTAGTGGCAAACGTCTTGTGGTATTTTGCCATAGTAAAACTTTACACATACAATGAAGAATATGATTTTATCAAGTTTTTTAGACTAGCCATACAATATATTTCAGTGTAAAAAGATGGAATGGTAAAATGGTACTTGATTTTTTCCTGCTTTCGTCATAGAAAATATATAATATTCAAATACTGTACAGAGTAACGCAGTTTTTTTGTCAATTATAGTGAGTGGTCTGTATGGTTCAACATTGTCAGGTAGAGTGTTGATTTGCTTTTTGATGTGTTGATATATCTACAACAAAATTTGAGTAGAAATTTCACCCATTATAATTGAAGACTGGACCACGGTTGTTTCTTAAAATAAATGAACAGAGGAGCAATATTCCAAAGTTTTGTGGTGGAGCATTGGAAAAATATTTAAAATTAATAAGAATTCTCCATTGTAAAGATACTCTAAAGGAAATAAAATTTTCAGAATAGAAAATAATTGACTGAAACAATATAAATTTTAAAAATTTTGAAAATTAAATCTCTTTCTTTTGTCAATTTTATGTATAATTTGTTGTTTTTTGTAGGACTCAGGGCTTGAAATAATTGTTTGAGTTTGGATGTGCAGAACGTCTGCTAGAGCTTGATTTTGGTTGGACAAGATCAGGTGGAATAAAATCAATTTTTAAATCATTTTTTACTCCTACTTCATATCTCTATTTAGATATTTATTAAAAAATGATTGTGCCAGGTGCTAATACTTTGAAAATTTTTATGTCTCATTTATATTACCAAATTGCCATTTTTTTATCTATATCAAACGTTAATGCATTATTAATTAAGTTAAAATCTTTATTAAGTTAAAGTATAACCCTAAAACATTTTGTCCCATCTTGTACTATGAGAAATAAAAATTTCATAACATTAAATATCTGCATTGCAGATTAATTACTAAGTTATGCATGCTCACTCTACGTAACATTATAACACTTCGTTGAGTATTTTGACATGCGCCTGTGCATTAGTGTGTTGATAAAACAAGACAGATTGATTAAAATTACTAGAACGCTAGGCAATGGGGAAGAATTTAACTTGGGTTCAGGCGACAAAGAAACATTCAGAAATTGTGTTTTGAATATTTATAACTGATTAATGGGAGTGTAGAATCATAGCAAATATACATCCAAACTATTATTCATCGAAATAGTTTCTAGTTTATTTTGAATATCATGCACTGGATGATAACATGATGTATCATTTGAAATTGACCAGTCAGAATGTCGGCCTGACGATGACATTGCTCGAACAAATTAATGAATCAGTCAGACAAATGACCAATGTCTGACCGTTATTTCGAGGTCTGTAGGACTTATCAAACAATTAATTTCAGATTTTGGGTATTCATTTAAATATGTTAGTTTCTATTTCATTATAATTCTTTTGTTGGATCATCCCTTTACATAAAACTTGAAATCTCAAAAATAATTAAAATCTCTCATTCGTACTGTAGGAACCAGGTGCCAGAACTATTCTTTTCTCCCTTTTAAACCATACAAAATTTCTCATAAAGAAAAAGATCAATGACAACTCAAATTTTGCACGAACCATATTCAGTTATGTTTTTGTTTATTCAAAGTCCTAATGAGACACAATTTAAAAGTTCCATTTTTGTAAACATGGTAGCCTGATAAAATTCCTGTAAATCAACCATTCCTAGAGAGAAATACATTTTAATCAGGTAAGACTAAATTTCTAATTCTGAAAAATTTGTGTTAGCTTAAATTGAGGTTAACTTACTTGTGTTATATTTGTGCACAAGTTTCAAGATAACTATCAACAGAGCAGAAATAACTGCCAATTAAAAAAACCCTCACAATTACCCTAATATTAGATACTTATAAGGATATACCCTAAGCTAAAAAACTTGTGTTATTTAGACATTCACTTACTCATAAACTCTAATTAAAAGAATTCTGGAAATTTTATTCCAAAGATTTCACCATAAGTTTTAAAATTCTGTTTACCACAACTACCACACTTGGTTGTCTTTCAATTGGTATTTGGAAAGAAAATAAAAGTAAAATTTCTTCCCCTGAATACTTTCCTTAACAATTTCAAAGACAGGTAAAACCTATAAATTTTTCACTCCAAAAATTATAAAAACTTACTAGGCTTAACAAAGCTTACTATATTTACTAGGCTTATTAGGCTTAAAAACTTACTTGAAATTATAAAGATTAGCCTCCCATATTCACTTTTTGTCCCCAAAACCCCTAAAAATAAAATAAACAAAATATATTCCTTTTTTTGAACACAGCTGATTGGGCTTGAAAAAGACTCATTAACCCTACTTCTCTAATACTGAACCAATTGCCACGAAACTTTTAAGTAACAGCATTAAATTAAGTAGCATCAGTAGTTTCTAAAAAACAAAAACTTTAAACCCTAAGTCACATGATCATACAATGGTCATCAAAAATACCCAAAAATTGTCATATTTGTAATTCTAAGAGGTAATTATAGACAAAACCAAAGAGAGACTTCTAAAATAAATCAGATGGTAATTTCTGGTGGTGAGGACTATAGTTATATGTATTTTTCAAAAAGTTATCTTCCAACCCAAGTTTTTGAAAATTCAGGAAAAATGGAAATTTTGGCTGGGGGCAATTTTGTTAGAAACTTTCTTATACAAATATGTGTAGAAAGGCATGAACAACCAACAGGAAAATAGCTGAATGAAAACAGAAACATTTAATAATCATACAATTAATCATGTGCAATGTTAGAAGATCTCAAAAGAACAATTACCAGCCTGTGTATGTATTTTCTTGAATTCTTCAAAAAACTGCGTGCATTTGTGTATTTCAATAAAATAAACAAATCTAAATCAATCTAGGTTTTTGTTGGGCCTATTACAAGTGATGACCTCATGAAAAAACCTGGAAAATCAGTTATACAATCCTGACAATGGCCAAATTATAATTAGGTCATATTGATGTTACAATGATGTCATTCGAAAATCGGTAGTTAAATCATGGAGATTATATTAGTGAGAAATTTTGTGCCTGCAGTTAGAAAAATCACTTTGGGGTGGGGGTAGTTTTTACAAACGCTAAACCAAACACCTCCTCCTTCGTGGAGAATAGGCTTAATTGGATTCTTAAGTTAACTCATTCCCATGTTTCAGGTTCATTTGTATTTTATAGACGTATAGTGTAATAACCAACATTCTTTGTAAATTTTTATAATGTCGATTATTGTTTTGCATATTAGTATTTTTGTTACATACTGATAATATGCCAGCCAGTTATTCTATGTAAAAAAACTTTGTATAATTTAAAGAACTATTTGATTTATGGTAAAGTTAGTCCGTTCTTTTAGCCTAATAAAGGGGCTGTAATATGTCATAATTTAAGAATTTTCCAAAAACATTTTAGCAAACAAAGGGCTGGTTACACTGATATAATTTCTGCTATAATTTGGCTATAATTTGAATTATAGAAAACTTATATGCAATCATAATTCAAAATTTGTACATTATAGTTTTTAAAAAAAATGATATGTAAATATTATGAGAAGTTCGCTTCAACGTTGCACAAAAATGGATTTTCAAAGTGATGAGGAGGCTTTACTTCTTGTTTCGCTAGCATGTTGTTGTCTTAATGTTATGCACTTGTTAAAACAAAATAGAAAATTGAGGCGTTGCTTAATTTGGATTAAACCTTGGTTAAAAATAGAGTGGAAAAAAGTGCATATCATAATATTGTATCTGAATTAAAACTACACGATCAATATGATTACAGAAAATATTTTCGAATGGACAGTGAAACATTTGAAGTAAGTGTACTTTCCATCGCATATCATTAGTACTTAAAGCTTGTATTTGTTTCTAGATTCGCCAATGAAAATTCATTTCTTTTATTTATATAGGAGCTTCTTTCCTTGCTGTTTCCGCGGATCGAAAAGAAAGATACGCACTTACGCCAAGCAATACCTGCTGAAGAGAGATTATCGACATGCCTGTGGTATTTAGCAACGGGGGAAATCTTTGAATCGCTTATGTTCCAATTTCGAGTGCATAGAACAAAAATAGCAAGAATTGTTTCAGATATTTGCAGTGTCATTAATGCAAAGCTTGTCCCTATATTTATGCGTGTTCCATGTGAGGAAGATGAATGGCTTATTATTTGTTAAAAAACTTTTGAAAAATGGAATTTTCCAAACTGTTTTTCAGAAGCAGATGGGAAGCATATTCGTATTAAAAAGCCTCCGAAATCAGGATCGATTTACTATAACTATAAGGGATTTTTTAGTGTAGTCCTCATGGCGCTGGTTGACTATGATTACAAATTTCTTGCAGTGGATATTGGTTGACAAGGAAGAATCAGTGATGGGGGTGTGTTTAAGAATTCTAGTCTATAGAGAGCTTTTAAGAAAAGCGAAGTAAATCTACCAAGAGGCTACCAACCTACCTAAACCTACCAAGACCCTTTCCCTCAGGGAGATATAATGAGGGTGATGTTGAATTGCCATGAACAGAGGTGCCTTTTGTGTTTGTGCTGATGATGCATTCTCTTTAAGTGATTTTTGCATGAAACCATACAGTGGCCAAAATTTAACAGAAGAGCAACAAATATTCAATTATAGGTTATCACATATGAGAAGAGTTACGAAGAATGCATTTGGTATTTGGAGTAGCCGATTCTGATTGTTTTCTGTCAGAAATAACCTCGATCCAGACAGCTTATCAGAAATTGTTTTGGCTTCCCTCGCATTACATAATATGCTGCGACAAAAGTCAACAGAATTTTACACGCCTCCCGGTTATGCGGAAGAAGAAGGGGAAAATGGAGAAATTACTCTAGGGAGATGGCGACATCATCAACAGAGCTCTTTTATAACAGATTTACAACCGACCAGATCAAATTGCAGTACAGTGTCCGCAACAGAAATTCGGAAAATATTTACTAGTTATTTTTTCAGTCACCGCCAAGTACCCTGGCAGTGGAATATTTTGGATTAAAACTTTCCTTTTTAAAATGTTTATGACTGCATAAAAACAAACATTGTACGAACAATCTTAGAAAAAGTTTGTCAACATAAAAATAAAAATGTTGTATAAAAGTTGTGTCATTCTCAATGTTGTCCTGCGTATTTTGTTTGCACTAGCAATCTATTAATCTCCAATTTCACAAAATCCTTAGATTTTGGGTTTTTTATTTCCTTTAACATCCCCGAAACCATTTCCCCAAAAAGATCGTCTGAGCTTTTTTCTTTCACTATTGCATGTTGCAGAGGTGGAAACTGATTTGGCCTAGACAATCTTTCGATAGCAAACTCCATGACAGTGTTTGTTTTCTCCAGGATATCATTTTGAGGAACGTTCTTGCCCGTTTTTGATGATTGAACATTTGAATTCTTGAAGTTAGTGTGTGTTTTGCGGGGTACATAATTGGCTTCGAGAAATGATAAGTCTTTCATGAACTTCCAACTACTTTGAAAAACATCTTGTGTTCCCGCTCCACTTACTTGGGAAGCTCTTTCTCTTGCTCTTTGCCCGCTGTAGTAGTTTCACAAAGAAGTGAGCTTTTCAACTATTTGACTTGTTGTTGCGATAATGCTCTCATTTTTCAACTTTTCTGCTATTCTATGAAGAGCCTTTTCTTTCTCTTGCTTGTTAGAAAAGGCTTCTAATTTAGAATCGTAAAGACATTCTTCATCTCCCCAAAGCGAAATCAGGAGGAAAGTTTCGTGATCACTCCTCTCTCACTTTTCATTTTCATTTTCTCTCCTTGGAATTGTGGTTGTACTTGTAGGATTTTTTGATGATGGCCTACCCCGTTTTCGCTGGCTTGGTTGAGAAACAACTGGTGGAGAGTTTTCAGGAGTCATAGGTTGCTGGTTGTTTAATGCGCAGGGATTCGGTAAAGAATGTTGTTGCTGTGGTAAATTTGGTGAATTTGCGTGAAGGCTATAATCATTATCTTCATAATTATCATGGTAGTCAAAAGTGTTTTCCATTTGCATTTGCGCCTCCTGATGCAATATTTGTTGGTGATGATCTTGCAAAATTTCCAATCTGAAAGAAGAAATGACCCATGTTGACGTCACTTTTAATTTTAGGCTTACCAACAATAAGAAAATTCGAAAAACTACGCATTAAATACTTACTTTTGCTACGGCATAAGTGCTCCTGCTTTGTTGTTCGGGAAACCATTAAGACTCATATTCAAAACTGAGAAAAATTATCTGTTAGAAAATACTGTTTTGAACGTGTAAAAAAAGATAAGTGAAAAACTTTTTTTTTATTTCCCACACGTTCTCACATATAAATTCTACTCATATCTATGTAAAAAATGCCATTGAAAAAATGAGAAAATTGAAATTTGCTGCTTTAGCAATTTTTTATATTAAAAACAAAAGAAGCGAGCTATAATTCCACTATATTTTTTAGTTTGATTTGAAACCAGTTTGATTTTATTTGAAATTGTATTCGAATTATAGACAGATGTGCATGGAAAATTATTAGAAAATTAGGGTAAATTATATGATAACGATAAACTTTATAATTCATTATGATTCACTATAATTTTCCTATAATTCGAAATTATAGCAGAAATTATATCAGTGTAACCAGTCCTTAAAGATAACTAATAATATTTACTTTTGAAATAATATGCCTAGTGCAGTAGACTTGTGTAAAATATTGCTATTTTGTGCCAGTTCGGTTGATTAAAGAATGAATATTGACATGACATGGATTTGCAGCATATAATGATTAAGCCAGTAATTGTTTACTATAGGTAGGTTGGAAAACTTAAAACTACATAGTTATCGAAAACTTTAAAAAATAACCTCAAAAACTTGTAAAAACCAATGTCTCTTTAAAGATATATATATATCACTGTTTTGTTGGCAATCTTAATGACAATCATGATTCTTAATCAAATCTGACCTCCTGATTAATGTTCATAAAATTTCTTTTTAAACCTTTTTTTTTTCTTTAACAGTGAACCCTTAATATGTGGAAAAACAAGAAGGATTTTGAGAAAATTGTAAAGATTTTAGTAAATATGAGGTGGAACAATCTCAATGAAAACTGGGAGAACTTTTAGGAGGGGGAATCGTATTTCCTTGTTATTGATATTCTAGAAAATGTATTAGCAAAGGGAAATTTATATTTTGAAGCTATAAAAAACTGTATTCATTTATGACAGGTAACAATTGAGGCATTTTTATGAAAATGAATAAATGTACAAACACTGATTATTCCATGCTACACTATGGCCTTTAGCCAATCATCAGGAGGGATTAATTTTTCATATCACTAAAAGGAAGAGAAAGTAAAAACATTATACAACAACACCAATAACAACTATACAAAATATTTATTTTCAGTCTTTAGTACCATCAGTGTTACACAATAAATACTTGTTACTGTGGCACCATTTACTAACAAATTCACTTTTCTTGTTTAAAAGTCTCTTATCATCAATATACTTTATAATGAAGAGTTTCTTTGACAAGCAAAGGTCGCAACATTGATTACTTAATGGCAATTTTATTTGTTTCAAAATGCCTCATTTATTTGACCATTTTATATTTTTATCGTTTAATGTCCAAACATATTTTGCAAGCTCTGTTTCAGAAAGTCTTGCAGATTTCTTTTTAAATGATGACTTGTTATTACTGTAGCAATCTTCGAAAGGTGTTTCACAAAGACCTATATATATTTTTGCATCATTTGCCTCGTTGGTTATGTAAGCTTGGTAAACAATTTTAGGTGTCTTGTACTTGTTCTCTAGTGGACAATCTGCTTTTACTCTACAGTTGCAACCATAGACATTGCTATTATTCTCTGATAATATGACTTTATTGTGGGATGAAATTACGGATGTCATTTTTTTTACACAACTGTAACTAAGTTTGACAGTATTTTTATTAAATATTTTGTGCAACTTGAATGATTGTTGGAAATGCTTTTTTAGAAGCTAAAAGAACAGATAGCCAATATTGGTCTTTACATTTTTTTGAAAATGGGTGATTGAACCATATGATCTGTCGTTTTCTGTTCCTGTTCTGTTTAACTATTGTATCAATAGGTTTCTCATATGGAAGATCTGCTTTGAAACCACTATCAGAAATTGCTTTTTGGTATAGAGGTATATCAGGTGTGTAGAGGTGTATCATTAGGTTTGCGGTAAGGTTTGTACGTTCCTGTATTCAAATTAAGCTCATCATCTAAGTATTGTACTACATTTTGGTTGATGGATATTGTGATATTGAGTCCACATGATTTAAAAAGCTTGATGAGTTGTTTCTTTAATTGTTCCTGTTTGGAGGCAGGAACATTTCTTAGTACACCAAGACCTTCGTCTCTATATAACCAAACATCTTTACAGTGAACAAGAGATAAAATTTTATGGAGAATAAATGAACCCACAAGTTCGCATATTTCAGCTCCGTCAAAGCAACTCATCGGTACGTCAAATTCATCATTTCCTTGCTTTTTTACCCACACATCAGCACTGTAAAAAGCAATGTTTTTCTCGCTTGCATAATTATATTATACTCTTCATTCGAAAGTTTGTAACAAGATTTTGAAAAATTTATTGCATCCAGTTTTTCGGATATAGAGGGATAAAGACTTTCAATGTCAAATATAAGAAAATAGCAATTTTGTTTATTTTCAATCTTTTCAAACCATCCAAACACTGATTTGGTGTTTTTCCATTGATTTAGATTAAGTTTTTCTGAAATAGCGTGATTGATTTTGTTTAAGATTTGTTTGCTGACTTTACCAATGTCTGTTTTTGAAGGACTTATAAGTCGACATTGGACTTTATTTGGAAAGTGTTCTTTATGGTCTTTGATAGTCATATAGCACTGACTTTCTTAAAAATTTTCAACTCTATCTTCAATTTGAAGAGATTTTGCCAAATTTTTTGATTCTTTGTTGATTTTGGTAATTTTTGTTTCATTTGCTTTTTTCTAGGTTTTACTAATATTATCTTGCATAAGTTGATGGTAATGTTCTTCTTTTATTCTATATATATTTCTTGATTTATCTACCGATATTAAAAGATCTTTTAAAATATTTATACAATTTACATCTTTATTCAACTGGTTGAGAAACATATTGTTAATGCGTCTAAATATCAGGTTCCTAATCATTGTCATCAAATTTGATTCAAATACAGATAGTTCTGCAACTGCCGGAGGACATTTTTTAGATTTAAAGCCATATGTTTCTTTAGAGTCTTTGTTCAGACAACCAAAAATTTGGAGGCATTTCCAACGCATTCGCTTTAAAAACCTTTCTGATTTTTGAATAAGTAACAGTAATCCTTCAGTAAGTAACAGTAATAATAGGTTTTACTAATATCATCTTGCATAAGTTGATGATAGTTCCTGCCCCTAAACAGGAACAATTAAAGAAACAACTCATCAAGCTTTTTAAATCATGTGGACTCAATACCACAATATCCATCAACCAAAATGTAGTACAGTACTTAGATGTTGAGCTTAATTTGAATAAAGGAATGTACAAACCTTACCGCAGACCTAATGATACACCTCTATATATTAATGATTCTTTGAATCATCCATCTAACGTTTTGGAATAAATACCGAAATCAATTTCTAAAATAATTGCAAGCATATCATCAAGTAAAGAAATATTTGAGCAAGCTTTACCTCTATACCAAAAAGCAACTTTAGTGGTTTCAATGCCGATCTTACATATGAGAAACCTATTGATACCACAGGTAAACAAAACAGGAATAGAAAACGACAGATCATATGGTTCAATCCCCCATATTCAAAAAACAAAAAGACCAATATTTGCTATCTGTTCTTTAAGCTTCTAAGAAAGCATTTCCCACCATAATGCAAGTTGCACAAAATATTTAATAAAAATATTGTCAAACTTAGTTACAGTTGTGTAAAAAAATATCGCATCTGTAATTTCATCCCACAATAAAGTCATATTATCAGAGAATAATAGCAATGTCTATGGTTGCAACTGTAGAGTAAAAGCAGATTGTCCACTTGAGAAAAAGTGCAAGACACCTAAAACTGTTTGCCAAGCTTACGTAACCAACGAGGCAAATGATAATGCAAAGATACATATAGGTCTTCGTGAAACACCATTCAATGATCGCTACAGTAATCACAAGTCATCATTTAAAAAGAAATCTGCAAAACCTTCTGAAACAGAGCGTGCAATATATATTTGGACATCAGCCCTCTGAATTTATCAAAAACCATGGCAGCAAAAAAATGTCGTCAAAAAAATTATTTTCGGCGGCAAATGCTAGTCTACGACGGCATTCCTCATAAGTCAATTAAAGGTTATTAAAGTAGCTGCTATATACAAGTTAAACTTCTTACTACACGTGAGTAACTTGTGAAGCAATATTTTTTTGGATTTAAAAGCTGATATTATTTTCACTTACAAAATATATTCAACATTTTTATTAAAATCCGATGTTATTTCACTTATAAAATAAATCAAACATTTTTATTAAAATCCGATGTTATTTCACTTATAAAATAAATCAAACATTTTTATTAAAATCCAATGTTATTTCACTTATAAAATATATTAAACATTTTTAAGACGCGACATTTTTTAATGAAGATTTTTTATGATAACATTTTTTTATATTTAATCAAGCAGATGTTTTTTATCATATTTCTTATCATGACTTGTTAAATTAATATTATGTAAACATATATGAATGAATATTTTGATAACTCACGTGCTGTATATAAAAGAAAATTTGAAACAATGAAGACTTACACAAAATATTTAATGTCTAGACAGTTTATTCTCTTTTCTCTAATGAAAATTCATAAGAGATTATATGAAAAAAAAATAAAAAGAATACGAGGCGCTCGACTTTTACTTTTTTTAACAATTGAGGTGCGCGACGTATAGCGCACCTTAAATATTTTTAAGGTGCGCGAAGACTGTTACGCTGGGAAACTGGAGAAAACCTTCGTTACGCTAGCAAACTTGAGAAAGCCTTCGTTACGCCGGGAAACTTGCGAAAGCATTTGTTACGCTAGGAAAATTGACAAAACATTCATTACGCTGGGAAATGCAACATCTTAATGCATTATCTCAACATAACGTGCAGAGGAGAACATCGAAAACCTACACGACAAAAATTTGCCGCCATAAATTTTTTGTATGACGGCACGGCGACGGCAATAGCCGATTGCCGTCGTAAATTCAGAGGGCTGGAACATTAAACGATAAAAATATAAAATGGTAAATTAAATGAAGCATTTTATAACAAATAAAATCGCAATTAAGTAATCAACGTTGTGACCTTTGCTTGTCAAAGAAACTTTTCGTTATAAAGTATATTGATGATATGAGACTTTTTAACAAGAAAAATGAATTTGTTAGTATATGTCGCCACAGTAACAAGTATTTACTGAGTAAAATTAGTGATACTAAAGACTGAAAATAAGTATTTTGTATAGTTGTTATTGGTATTGTTGTATAATGTTTTTACTTTCTCTTCCTTTTAGTGATATGAAAAATTAATCCCTCCTGATGATTGGCTAAAGGCCATGAAATACGGTGTAGCATGATATAATCAGTGTTTTGCGCATTTTTCCACATATCCTTAATCTATGAACGGCTCCCTTTGGTAGAGCACTTTATGAGTCATTAACATTCCATTTAATATATCATATATAAAACTGAACGTGAATCTCACAATACACATACATAATTTATTATGATTTTCAATCTCAGTGTAAAATGACTTTAATGTAGGAAGTTATAGGAAGAAAAACGGGCGGGAATTCAGGAATATTATATCAACATTTGATTGTCATATTTATTCTCTGTTCAATAACAGGAGGGATGTTATTTCAGTTTTAAATGTTTTGCTTAAAGTTAGTTTGGGAGCAGTGTTTCGTAGTTTGGTAATGCGTATTAGCGCTGTGTGAAAAAGTGTAGGGTCAACACAGGGGGTTTATAAAAATTTTATATAAGTGTATGAGAAAGGATAATGTGGGGTATTGCCATAGGGAATTTCCAGAAAATAAAATAGATGTCAGAAGGCGAAGGGATAACTTTTGCGGGCTTTATACAAAAAACAGAAGAGAAAATGAAGGAGAAAAAGTTACATTATTTTCCAATCTCTTGTGAATTAACATACTGCATGTCTATCAAGGCAGCAAAACGAAAGAACTAAAATTCCATAAAAAATGTCTTTGAAGAATAAAAAAGTTAACTAATCAATATTTGAGGCATAAAGTAAGCCATAAAATAAAAAGAAAAAGCATGTTAGTAAATGTCTAAGTGGTTATCAAATATTACAGGGGTGATTGCCTATTGCCTCCTGCCTATTGCATGTCGCCTATTGCATGTCGCCTATTGCCCTCTGCCTATTGCATCCTGCATATTACTTCCCTCTATTGCCACTTGCCTTTTTCCTTTTGCCTATGACCTTTTTCCTATTACCTTTGAATAACATTTTGAGGCTTATGCAGTAATCTGCTTTATACAATAAAATAATTGGACTTATAAGCATGATCCATCATATCTTTTCAAAGGAAATTCCAGTCTTTTTAATCTATGCCTTTTTTGCTGCCTCTAATCTTAATCAGTAACTTTTGTTGTCTGGAAAGTCAGTTTTTATAGAATTATATCTTGCAGTCGATGCTAAACAATGATCTATAAAATGCTTTCTGTTCAGCAATTAATTTGAGTAAAAATAAAAAATAAAAATGCTGTAAAAATGAAAAAAAAAAGAATACCTTGCTAAAACTTACTTACTCTCCAGTAAAACCAACATCTATCTTGGTGACATCATGAAAAGCATTTAATTCCATATCACCATGAGTAATCAATAATGTATCATCTACTTCACTGTATTTATATTCAATAAACGTCATGCTACTCAATTTCTTCCATTCTGCAACGAATTGATCATTTGCTCCACGTGTATCATCAGCAATCACAAAAAGTTTTGTTGTTGCTCTACTAAAACATTCCACCATTCGATATTGTAAGAGCGTTTTTCCCATTGCAAATACAAATAGAAAAAATTTGGAATTCATATCCTCGAACACTTGCATAATCAGTGGGTAAAACTTCAAATGAAGAACTGATGAAATCTTTGATACAACAAGTCCAATTGAAAGCCTTGGATAATAAGAAGTGATGTATAGTACAGTATATATCATAATCATATGTACATATGACATATTTGTTGTCATCTGAAACATTACTCAAAATGTAGGATAATGTAATTATATGAAGCACATTTTTATTCAATTGGTTCTCTTTCTTTTCAATATAAAACACACTGACAGGTCCACAGTCTATATTATGACCAGTAATATTACTTTGGTTGTATTGATAACATTTTGTACTAATTTTTAATACATTTTTCTTTTCTGCATATTCACTTGCATACTCTTGGTCTGGAGTAGCACGAAGATATAAATATTTGAAATTAGCATCGCTTAAAGGAGCTTCAATCATCTTAAGAATAGAGCATATAGATCGAATGAAATTTATAATTTTGGCAGAGCATCTCAGTGAATAATCAAGATCAAATAATTTGAAAGAAGTTTTATTTAGTAATATATCAAACTGATAACCAATACCGTTGCTATATGTTTCAAGATCTTTTTGAACAATGATTTCTTCCATACTCTGCAATGCAATAACTACATACGAGTTCTGGAAATGGGAAAGTACCACTTCAGTCTCTGATATTTCATTGTCTTTGAAATATCTACCAGAAAATTCATCGAGAAAAATATGAACAGTTCGTTCCTTCCAAACTTTCTGCACATGTTTGAGTATAAGAGACAACTTGGGATAAGTCTTCTCTGGCAATAATTCACTACTATTGCAAACTATTATATGATGAGTTGGATACTGCTTTCCAACCATCTTCATGTAATCAGTCAATTTAGATTGTAATAGAATAGATAATGTCACTTGGATCAATCTTACTCAAAGTTTGTTCTAATTTCTTGAGAAGCATGATACTTTTACCACTACCATAGGATCCTCTTAGCATTATATGTTTATCATTTGAATGTAATACTTTAAATTGTGTTGGTGATAAAACAATCAGTTTTTTAAGTTCATCTATCTGATCATCATGACATGCAGAAAACGAAGGAAAATCACTACTCTCTAAGGCCTCATATGTTATAATGGTTTTCTTTACCTTTTTGCAAATTGTATTCATATTGTTTGGTGGGGATAAGTCCAATTTGACCTTTATTTTCTTTTGAATCTTTTTAACAAAGGTAGAATACCACATGGTAAATTTGTTGATGTCAGTAAATATTTCTTCTGCTACATACACTTCATTATCAACACAATCTTTACAAAACTCTGAACTTGATTTTTCATCATGAATAATCACATTGATTTGCATGATATCTTTTCTTTGTAAATCTTCATGGAGTATGTTACTTACTTGTATATTACGTGATGAGTGATGCAAAGCATGTGAAATACCCTTTGTACATTTTGTAATGTACAATACAACACTATCATTTGCAATGAAACAAATATATGTATCTTCGAACAATTCTTTTGAGAATAATCCAGGTTTCAATAAACATAAATAATTTACAAAATGACATCCTTTCATTACAAAGCCACAATCTTTTGAAGACTCAAGATAGAACTGAAGAGTGTCGAGTATGGGACAAATACTATTTATATCAGCAAAGTTTATTTCTATAAGATCTTTAAGCATGTCATAGATATGCAGATAACGATCTTGAGTTTTCACCCATTCAGACAATTTCTGATAATCCTGAATGGGATATTTTTTGGATCCAACTCTAACAGCAATTCTTGTGTTTTCATTTTTTATAACCGCAGCTTTTTTATCTTTGTGGTGAAATGGATGACCAAAGTATGTAAGCGTGTCTGTTGAAATCATGTGACCTACAAAAAGATAATAAAAAGAAAATAAAAAGATATGGAAGGTAAATCTTCAAAAATGAGAAAAAAAAACGCGTACAGTATGAGTAACATTCATAATATTGATATTTCGAATACTGTAAATATTATTTGTTCAATAAAAGACGCTTGTTGATTTTTGGGTTTTCATAGTACTTGAAAGAAGTTGGCAATAACTCGAGAAAGATCAATATTTCCTTGCTATTGTCAACAATATAAGTTATAGCAGTGTCTTGAACTAATGATAAAAAAAAACATTTTTTGAAAAGTTCCATTACAACTTACTATGAATTCATATTAAGTAAAAACATAAAACATTTTTCTGAAATATCTTTATATACAGACTTCTCTATAACAAGAAAATGATATCATCAGTATTCTATATGATGATAACACTGATAGGAAATTCTCTTTGAATTTCAAAAAAGGAGTGAATTGCTTTGAATTAATTAATCAGTTATTAATTAATTAGTTAATTCGTTAATATTTAATCAATAATTATTAACTTTTTCCTACAAAATGGTGTTCATTTGAATAATATAGATATTTTTTGATGGCAATATCAGCTGTCCTTGGACATGACTAGCAACATCTAGAAATCCTATTAATAATGTACTCTTAGGGGTTGATAAATTAAAAAGCAATGGTAATAAGAATCTAGAGTTGAAAAATAGTGGTTAGACTTATTTTCCATCTTATTTACAAGAAAGGAATCTGAATTAATCCATTATTGCACATCTAAACGTAAACTCAATTAGGAACAAGTTTGAGCAGTTGAAATTGCTAGCAGAAGACTATATTGATACCCTAGTGATAAATGTGAGTAGGTTGGATGACATAAAGGCTCAACCTGAAGAAGCGAGCAATTGCATATGCAAGTTGATTTAGGCATGTGAAAAACCGAACACCAACATCCCCATAAATATTTTTTACCAAATATGAAGCTCTTGTGCTAACATTTCACTTTTAGGATGTTTAAAATAAACATTAAATTGACTGAAAGTGTTCTTCTGTTCTTTAAAACAATTATTCACTTATCACGTTTCAAAGCTTCGATATTTACATAAGAACTTAGACATGGTAAGAAAAGAGAGTTATTATTTCGAAAGGCAAAGAAATGACTAATTTGATTTGAAAATGTGTAACATAGCGAACACCCTTCCTACATGCTAACGCCCACAATATAGCTTAAGAGCTTTACCATTAGCCCTGTCATTATTCAATGTATACTGAATTACGGATAACCTGAAGTTAGCGATGAACCAGTGGCACTAGACATCTCTCAAAAGAGAGGTCAGCCGAAGCTCCCAATCTGCAATATACAACATCACTTAAGTTGGACCCACACTGGGGCCGGTGGTATAGTGGTAATCACTTAACTGCAAAATCCGATGATAGGTTCGGAACGGTTGAGGTTCGAATCC
>JANSTP010311250.1:0-17016 GCA_025330745.1 Cladonema radiatum | reverse complement strand
GATATGTTTGGAACAGTCGGTAACTCAACATCGTTGTAACTTGCTTGATTCAACTGTTCGCTATCGTCGATAAATGTATCGTCATCATCAACATCTGACAGATCAGTTTCATCTGATCCTGCTTCTGAACAGTCAGCTTCGTCATCGATGAAACTACATTTCGATGAAGTAGGAGAAAAATAATCTTCGATTTTTCTCTTTCCTCCAAAACTGTAAACATTTATCGATTCTTTACTATCCCAGCAACCAATCTTCCCAGAATCAAGACACTTGTTTTGTGCTAGACTCTGGAATTATTTTGATGCAGACACAGCATTTTTTTACTATAATAAAGAGAAAATTGAATCAACACAAAGCAACTAAATATAAAGACTAGTAAACACTACTCATAAACATATGAAATACTAGCTAGTTGTACAAACACCAGGAAATATATATCTGCAAAACATAATGAGACGAAAGCATTTGTGTCAAACTTCAATCATTACCTGAAAAATTGAACCCGGGAATCTACTTAAAATGTCAATTTCATCTGTTATTTTGATCGTCGGACTGTTATCATCTCGCTTGATTTTGACAATTCCGCTATCAGACCAAACAAACTTGATTTGATTTTCTCTCTTTAACATACAACATTCTCCCTACAAGCTGCGATAATAGGGGCATAGGTTGTCGTTAAAGAAAATTCGAGACTCTTCTGGAAATCCTAATTGAGTAACATAACTTCTCTTTTCCTATTTTGTATCAGCATTCGAGCATGCTTACAGTTGACGAACCTCACAATGGCCAAAGGTGGTTGATTATTCTGCCTACTACTGTGTAGACGGTGACAAGCTTCTGTGGCACTAGCCGATAAATCAACACCATATAATTGACAAACTTCAACTACTTTATCTTCTATCGTTTCTGTAAAAATGTTGGGAATACCTGCAGTTTCAACATTTTTGCGGCAAATGTGTTGTGCAACATGTTGAGTAATTCTTTCTGTTCATTCATTCATTGTGCTACTCTTAACATTCTCCTTTAATCTTCCATTAAGATTTTTATTTTCGGTTTTAAATACTTAAATTTCCGATTATAGATCTTTGATTTCTTTCTTGACGACCCTTATAAATTCCTTGAGGATATCATTGTTAAAGTTTTGAAATTTTAAAAACGCTTGAACCAACCCATCTTTCTTCAGTTTCTTTAAATCATCCTGCATAGAATTTAAATATTCCCTTTCAATGTACAAAACTTTTGGGTAAACGGGCCTTTAAAAAATTTCTCACTACATGTAGAAACACGTCCTCACTCAGCAGTTATAAATGATATCTCTGAACCTTATACCTCTTTTAAAAAAGGTGACAAGAGCCTTGTTTCATATTACAGACCAATTTCCTTTTTGTCGAACATCATTAAGATAATAGAAAAAATTGTAAGATACTACCTTTATAAATACCTAGAGCTAAATAAGTGTTTCTATAAACTTAAGTTTGGGTTTAGAGATGGTCACTCGACAAATCATGCATTTATTAAATTACTTGAGGAGATCCAAAACACTGTTGACAATGGCGGATATGCATTACCGTAATGCCTCGATTAATCACCCTTCTCGTATAAGCCCCCAACTTGTAGTCGAAACTGTTGAATAAACACCCCCTCGAATAAGTGTCCATCCCTCGAATAAGCGCCCACTATTCAAGCTTTAGAAATGGGCGTTTATTGACATTTTGGAGGAAAACATTAATGAGAGTCAAGGAAAATCGGTGACGATTAAAAAAAAAGCCTTAAAAATTTTTAAGCGCCCTTGCGCTTAATCGAGGCATTAGGGTAAGTATTTTAACAAATCTTCAGAAAGCTTTTGACACTGTCACTCATCAAGCCCTTCTTGGTAAGTTAGAAATCTACGGAGTTAGAGGCTTAAGTCAAAAATGGTTTAAATCATTTCTTTGTGGGAGACAACAGTATGTTAAGACAGGCAAAAGTGAATCAACTGTTAGAGAGATATTATATGGAGATCCACAGGGATCTGTTCTAGGACCTCTACTATATCTTATTTTTACAGATGACCTATACAGAGCACTCCAATATTCTCTTTCCATACTTTATGCGAATGATACCAGTCTGACAACAACAAGCTCATCCCTAAAGGATATCAATAAAAAAGCGAATTCTGACTTGAAGAGACTAAATGACTGGCTTAGAGCAAATAAAATCAGTTTGAATGCAAAAAAAACGGAGGCTGATAAAATAAGATAAAATCAGATAAAAAAGAAACTTAACTTTTGACTTTCATGTCAAAAATTAAATCTCTGTACTTCAGTTAGGATACTTGGATTTAGTATTAGATGAACACCTAGATTGGAAAGAACATCTTAATTTATTAAAAATAAAGCTGTCTAGAGCATCTGGGCTACTTGCAAAACCCAGGCATTCCATTTCTCATGACCTTATGAAAATAATATACCCTTGTATATTTAGCTCTAACTTTTTCTATGGATGTCCGATTTGCGACCAAAAATAGAAATAGAAATAAATATATCAATATATCAATCATTTTCTAAAAAAAGTTGCCTATTAGGGGTGTGCCTTCATTCATCTGTTTATTGTGTTCACATGATCGATTTCAGCGAGTTACGAAGGCTGTAAACAACTGGAAAACGTAAAAAAAACATTGGAAAATGTGAAAAATTGCCTCTGAAATCATGCGCACAAGATGTTTGCTGTAAAAAGTCAACATGATATCCTCTTTCTATTAATGCATCGGAACATACTGGGAACTACTACTCAAACTTCCTTTCTTTTTTTTTGGTTTTAGTATTTCTCCAATTTCCAGTCTGTATTTTTCTGCCTCCAGGATTTTGTTTTCGTTTTTTTGTTGTACATGCGCACATTTATTTTTTGGAATCCATCCATGTATGAACAAAATGTTTTCAAAGAAAGATAAATTGATATTCAATCCATTAAACTGTTCTCTAATTGAGCTTCAAAAATTCCAATTATTATAATACCAAAATTTTTGCTAAAAAAATGTGCTTACAATAATAAACTGCACACATTGAAGTTATCGTTGATAGTGGCTATGGGTTTATAGAGGCAACTCTATGTTTATTATTGTGTAAAACCTTTCTGTCAGATTTTGTGTTCTTCTTCCGTCTTACTGGTACTTTTTGTCTTGGTCAATTTTAGTAGTATGACCATAAAGTTTTATCTGTGTTCATTGTTATATATTGCTATATATTGACATAGAAAATGATGTAAGTAAGAGGAAATATTTATCAGAGGACTGGCAATGAAGGGTCTATCAACTTTTTTAAAAAAATTTATGGTTTTTGGTCCAGAACCTTTTTTAAAAATAAGTTAGAGAGTGCCGGAAATTTTTTTTCTGTTACTGTATTGTGACCAATATACTAGGGTATATCTTACACTTTATTGTGGACATCAATCTATAATGAGAAATCGAACTGAGGAAATAAGAAAAGCCAAGAAATTGGAGCGGAAAAGAGCAAAATCGCATGTTCAAGTCATATCAAGTCATATTTTGTGAAGTTAAGTCATATTTTGTGAGAACACCCATATGATGAGTTCTAAATATTTCTGCTCTCGATTGACAAAAATGAATTCGTGTTGGCCAAAATATGTTTCACTTTTTTCAACGACGTTTTGCAGACTCATAAGAAACTTTATGAGTGATAACTGTTTATAGAATCACTAAGAAAAAGAATACTGGTTGGAAAAAAAACTGACCAAGATGATCACAACCATAATGAAAAGCTATTACTATAACATCTTGATATCATCAGCCTTGAAAATCTTCAAGTCTTAAGGCTTCTCTTTTTTGACCTGTTTGAATTATTTGAATGATTGATTGTTTGAAGCAAGTTCCCCTCTTTCCAGGGGGGTCTATTAATAAAAAAACTTGAAGTATATTTTGTTCGTTTTAGAGAGGTGTCTGCTTTGAAAATGTTTCAATATAAGAGTTTCCTAAGAATCGAGAATTTTCTGTGACAAAACGTTTTGTCCGTCTTATGCAGGTGGTGCGCATTAAGGATGTTCCACTGACTGTTGCACCGTGAATTCTATGTCATGACATTTCAAACCCTCAACATAAAACTGTGCTTTAACAAAAGCTCGAATCTAAGAGTTGGGGAAGAACTTCGAACTTATCAGAATTATATTTATAAAACATCCATACTTTTTCTGATACCACAGTTCTTGCACCTTTCAAAAAACTTTTTAAAGGTATCACAGAGTTAAAACAAACTCAAATTTCTAACGCACAAATTTGATTATAATTGCTTGCATCTGCATAAGGGTTCGAAGATGCCAGGAGAGAAGTCCCGAACATTGCAAAAGCCGAATAACTTCCTCTGTGTGACCAAAAGCAAAAGAAAAAGAACAAATAAAAAGTTTCTCTTGTTGTAACAGATGACTGTCTGAACAGGGCTAAAATGAAGTTATAATTTCAATTTTCTTCTCAATTGATCTAAAATTTTGCTACGTAAAGCACTAAAAGACAACGTGCAAACAACACTGTTAAATAAATTATATTATTCGGTCAAACACAGTTCATAAACTCCACCAAGATTTGAAAACAAGACTTGAACGCAACAGTGCAAAGTCACTTTTTCTAGAACAGTCCAAGAGCTATGACTCATGTTGTAGTCGCGTTTTTCCAAATATTTCGACCCCCTTTCTTGCTTGCAAAGAGTTGGTATTTCCTTGAATCTTCCCCTCTTGCTGCTATGTTACAAAAACTTGAACAAACAATTCCTGACTTGAAACAGATGCATCGTCTCGCACAGTGACCGGGATTATCTTGATAACCTTTTAACATTTTGTCTTTTCCTATTCGACACTTGCATCCCCACAAGGAAGATGAATAAACTTTTTCATTTAAACAAAGCTTGCGTCTACAATTAGCGTTGGAGACATGGCTAGATTTACGGCAAGGACAACGTGTGTTCTGTAGGAAACAAATTTCTTTCCCGAGCTTTGGGCTGCAATTACATTTCGTCTCTTGATCTAGAAAGGAATATGTAAATGCACCAACGGCTTATCACAATAAGTTGGAACTTTAAAGGGAATTCTAATGAACTAGATGTTTTTAAATTAAAAACAACCCACAAAAGGAACCACGTACACACAAAAGCACAAAGGCCTAGTATTTACACTTTAAACAAAGCTCACTAGCTTTTTGAAGTTTTTGCAACATAAATGTCATGACTAAATCCTTGATTAATCCTCTCGCTGACATTTCCGCTTGGATCTCTTATTTTTAGGGAAAAAAATTGAGATACTATGACTTGATTTTGTTACTTATATCTTTAAATTTCCGACTATGTGCACTTGGTGTGAAATGGTAGAGATTGAAATGTGAAATGAACACAATGTTAAAAACTGAAAATAATGTCTTTGCAGTGGCAGACGTGCCTCTATTGCGCCTGGGGGCAAAAATAGGATTTTGCTCCCCTTTCTTCATTCGAACTCGTTTTTTCTCTTCTTTTAAGTTATTCAAAGGAAGAGGGCACTCCCTATAAGTCCTGCACCCGGGGGCGCGACCCCCCTTTCACCCCTGGTCTTGCTGCCACTGTGTCTTTGCAAAAGTGAGTACCTTTTAGAAAAATATATATAGGGTGTGTCAAAAAAGCAAGCATGGCAGAATTTGAAATATCTCCAGTAATAGCACTTTTTAATAGCTGAAATTTTACAGCATTAAGCTATCATAATTATAATTCCGATATAATAAACTGTTATTTTAGAAAGCAGAAAATTAGAGTTGATGGGCACTGTTTAAAAATACTAATGAAATCAAACAACTCCAGACACTTTCCTTACTTCAGCTGATTCTTTTTCGGTAAAATACTTGTCAGCTTTTACACTGCATGAAACAGATATAATTTTATTAGAATCGTTGGAAATTTGTCTGAATATAAGTTTTTCATTTCACAACAAATATCCAAAATGATATATTTCGGCTGATTTTGTGATTGTAGATGTCTTTCAATGCAAGGCAGAGAGTCTTTTATTTGATCAAACTTTGCTGTTTTTGCCAATTTCTATCCTCTCAGTACTGTGATCCTAGTCAATCACTATGCATAACTTCATTTCCTTTTTCACGTATTTGTCGTCATGTTCTCTATAAAAACAATTATTTTCAGAAACTCTAAAGCCGTGATCAGAACACTACCTCTACGTTCATCAAAGGAATCTAAAAATAACGTTATTAAAGTCTCTTTTTTGGGTAAACAAAAAAGTTTATCAACATAAAAGTCAGTCACTTCCCAACCATCAAGATGAGCAATAGAGTCTTGAATAGTCTGGAATGAAGATTTGCTATAGTGTTAGATATACCATTAAAACTCGTTTCATGTGCTAATTGTTCTGTAATATAGTTAAGTAAGCGATTGAATGCTACGACTCGATATTCTAAATGGGAACCAATCAGGATGTTTTATGAAAATTGACATCTAGCGTGACAGAAATTCTTCAGTGCTACCACATTCACCACATCTATAATATTATTGTATTAGCAATATGTTGTTGAAGACACAGTATATCAGCCTTGGATTATATGAGCCTTTCTAGTTTACAACAGATGTCCATTTTGATGGTTGCCATTTAATTTTGTGGTAAGGGAATCGTATTACCACATTTTTCTGCAATATAGGGGAGTATATGAATATCATGTATGGATACGGAAAAGCAGCTCGCGGAGGATGAAAAGAATGCCAGTATCTTTCGTCAGTTGGATGTCTTTCAAACTATGTGATTATTGGAGCCAAGGATGCATTACCCTTTTCTATTATAACTGCGTCAAGGAATATGATCATTATCGACAGAAAATAAAATAACATTGCTTATATCTAAAAATAAAAGTACAAAGCTTTATTGATTGAACACAACAAGAGCTACGACACTACATGATATTTATTGGTTATTTCTAGCACAGACATATCTCTTAACATAAATAAGCCAATAGGATCGCGCGAGCAATTAAGGAATTTTAGGAAAAGGATATAACTGATGGCAGCTAATTAATTTTAACTACATAGAAAAAGAAAGAAAATTGATTGAAAGGATATGCTGCCACTGAAAAACTGGCAAGAACAGTGAATATACCAGCAATACATTTCGTGAAAAGTAATGTATAGAACCTATCATTGCCACTTTTGCAGAAATAAAATGTCATGATATTTGCTTAACTAATAGAATGCCTCAAACGAAAAAAGTAATCTTGTCTCTATGGAGAGGCCGAGATATATCATTTTCGAAAGATCCTCATTTCTATCATCTGAGCAATAGCAAACAGTCTTTGATGTTGTTTAGTCATGAAGGAAAGTGAAAAAAACAAGGCTGTTGATATTTATTTTCTTTTTTTTTTAACACATATACTCCTGTATCAATAAAATAAGTTCTGTCGAATAATATCTATATGGCAAATGAATAAAAATGTATTAATATAATCTTTGGTTTTTCCAAAGCATATGAAAATCGAAAAACAAGTAAACAAACACAACCATAGAACAAAAAGAAACAAACAAATTAAAATAAAATAAAATATATGAAAATATAAACTTTATCATACTATATAAGAATATATAAAAAATATTAAATACAGTGAAAAAAATGTCAACAAGTTTAAATATATATCAAGTCAAATATATCGTTTAGGAAAAAGGGTCGAAACTACTGTAGTATATTGTGCTACGTAGCATTGAATTTATTGTTTGGTGTTGTGGCTTGGATGTATCTTGATGGCAATTGGAACTGTGTTTGGAAATTATTGAGAGAGTTTCCAATTTTTGTAGCAATCTAACAGTGTTTGGGATGTTTTTGATTCTGCGTTGGCTAGTATGTTCTGTCTGCTGTTTTATTAAGTGGTTGTCAGTTAAGTTTAAAGGTACTTCAGCACCCTTTCACCCTTTAAAAATGAATAATTTCTAGCCCAACTGTTTGATAATAATGAGTTATTCAATCTCTGAAATTTTTATTGAAATTGTATGCGTCGTTTTCAAGATATCAGCATTTGAAATCTGGGAAAGTTTGTTGTTTTTCATGGCCGCCATATTGAAAACCGTTACTTTTACTACTTTTTTAACATCACGTAGTACACACATGAAAATAATTTCTTTTGAAAAGGTTTCTACGTGAGCCGTGATCTTATTGAGAATGATATAACTTTAGTGGGTATAATATCACTAAAAATGTTTATTGATTTGACAGATGTTTTTTATTATGCAGAAACCATCCAAAAACTAACAGAAGATGAAGAGAAAATCAAACGCCTGATTTTACGAAAATAGTAGAAGAATATGCAAATATATTGGGGCTTGTAACTCAAGAACTGCACATAACTACACATAGAATTTTTTTCAAATTTTCACTCATGAAAAAACTCATGATTATCTAGCGATTGAGCTAAAAATTATGCAGTTTCGAAATTTGGCCAAATTATTTTTCTCAGGGTGCGTAAGTACCTTTAATATATCTATATATTATAAAGACTGCAGGTAAAATTAACAAAATGCACAAGTGTAAATACCAACACAAATCTATTTCTTCAGATATTTGATATTGCTTGCATGAAAAAACATAAATAAATAGAAAATAAAAAATATATGAATAGATAAATAAACAAATAAATAAATAAATAAAATAAATCTGACTTAAGTTTCAAATTAAGTTGTAGATATTTAACCAATTCTATTCTTTCTTTATTCTATTAAATTTTTTCTTTTTATTTTTTCTTCATTGGGGTCCCTACTAAAAAAACTGCAACTTGCGGAAAAATTAAAGCTAACTGCACTACCTTTTCTCATAAAACATACATAATTTGGTCAGCTTATTGATATAAAATAAGAGTTATGGAATTGAATTTTCCTGATGCGTAACATTAATTACAGGGTATAACTGGCAAAGTTGTAATGGCATTTTCATGCAAATATAAAATGTCAGATGTCATGATTATAGTCTCTTCATTTCGTAAATGAATTTACAAGAAAAATATTTTCCAGATACATATTTCTTTCTAATAAGAAACAACTTTTCAAAATCAACTCAGGGGAAACAGACGTTAACCCTTGCATGATATCACAACATGTAAACAAATTGAAAATCTTACTTGAAATTTTTAATTTAAAAATCTGGCCAGGTCTTTCAGGATTAACAACGAACTTGTCCTCGTTGTTTACTAATACTTGTTGCCGACTAGCAGCAACAGTGATGGTACAGCTGACACCAATACTGAAATTCTGCAACATTTGGCACTTACTGTTTTCACTTACATCAACTGTCGTCTTGGTGTTACTGCTCAGTGTTATTTGCACTGGGTAATCTAACGTATTGCCGACTTCAATAATAACCTATAAAAAGGTCAAATTCAAATTGAGTTCTAGCCACTTGATGAAAACAAAAACTTATCGTCATAAAGAAATACACACAATGATAAATATTCTGGCCAAAAACCCTTATTCCTTCATGAGACTAAATATCCTTGTTTTACAAGAAATTGATGCTATAGGATGGTGAGAAGGGATTTTTATCGAATATATAGCCAATAAAGTGTAATTTTATGAAATTATCAAGCAAAAACCAACCATATGTATGTTAAAATCCTCTTTTTTTGCTCCCTTTTTTTTTTAAAAAAAAATTACCAAAGTCCGTCCCTGATTTCTTCCCTTTTCTTAATAATCCTTAATATCCCCCCTACCTAGGGAGAAGGGGGAATAGGGCCAGAATATATACCGTCGAATACACAGTAAGCCACTAACATGTGAGGTTTGATTAGGTAATGCAATACAAAAATTCTTTACTAGCATATGCAAAATGGAAGGCAGGGAAAGATGTGGCCGATGTTTAGATGTGGTGTATATAAAATATTACTGTCTTAAAGATTCTTCGCCAGATATATTTTTTCCATGCATATTCCTTTTAACCAAAATGAAGGCATTAGTTTGAAAAACTGCAGTTAAAATTTAATAAAAAAATCCTCCAATACCAAATCTTTTCGACTACCAAAACTAACGATCCACCCTCCAGTTATACCTTTGTTATTTCACTCAATTATTTACACAAAATTATCTATTACTTCCCTATTTTTTTATTCATATGTTATAGAGTAATTGCAACATTAATGTTGCCTTCGGAATGCGACAACGACACTGATTAATAGTTTTAAACTTTTTTTGGCAAGGCGCTTAGGAATGGCGGCAAGAAGCCCATTCAAGAGAAGAAGTTGAGAGCGAAGATTAATTCTTGCTTCTTTTTTAAAAGTGAACATTTCTTTTACAAAGGCTATAAGACAAAGGAGTAATATACTCAAAAAAATCTTTCTTGCTTAAAACCATCTAAAAACAACACTCGTAGCCCTAGAAATTATCAAATAAAGGCATTATTTAAAAATGTAGTTAAAGTATAAAATTATCTATTATTCCAAAAATGATTAAAAAACTCGAAGCTTTCAAGAAAATTGTTTTCCGCAATAATTTAGATGCATACTAAGATTTATAAAACATTGACCTTAGTTGCTTTTAAAAGCAAATCAAATCCTATAAATGGATATTCAATTCTATTCAAAACAGCATGCCTTGAGTGCACGGTACACAGGACTGATTTATAACTCTGAAAATTGTAAGCACACATTGAAAATGATTAGTGGTCTGTAGATAGCTTGCATTTCTTAAAGAGACACAATCATGAATCATCATTTAGTTCTTCTACTGATCAGGTAGAACAAGTGATGATAGTCATTGCCTTATATGTTTTCTGCCTAACAACTTTACCTATTGACCTGAAAAATAGCTGCTTTTAATTGGAACAAAAAATTGTGGCCTGTGAATATTAATGATCACTATTCAACAGCCATCTATTTGGATAATTATTTGCAATACGAATGCTGACGAAAAAGGATACCTTTTTTTAATTAATCTTTTCGTTTTTTAAACCAATCATAGAAAAGCTGTGAATTTTTTCCCCACATATCACATTCAGGGGTGGATACAGGATCTTCCGAAAAAGAGCACGCTTTCAAATTTTGCCCACTAGTACACTCGAATTTGCTTCTGTTTCAGTAAAAGAACTTCCGATATATAAAGGAAAAGGTTTCAAAAAACAAAAATGAAAGTTTAAAAGAGGGGGCGTGTGCTAGCCGCACTCCCCCCTAAATCCACCACTGACTTTACATATTTTTAGACTAAAAATAACTATCGTTACCAAGCGTTTTTAGATGTATCTCCAAAAGTGAGTTGTTTTAGGAAAAAAGACTTTTCAGTATTCAGTGCCAAAGGAAAAAAAAAACAAAGAACCATAACAGTGCCTCTTTAAAACTCTCTATTGAACAAAAAGTATTTCAAGCTTTAGGTGTGTTTAAAACTAGTCCCCCTAGTTTAAGCCTGAAACACAAAATATAAACTGCCCTCTGAAGTTTCTAGAAATGCAAATTTGATCCGCTTCTATGCAGTAGTTACTTTGCTGTTTTCATCAAATATCTAAAAGTGCCATGTTCTTAAAAACTTGAAAAGAATTTACTACGGTTTTCTTCGGCAGTTTGCATTTTATTTTTATCAACGATAAACGATAGAGTGAAAAAAGAATTCCATTTATGACACACTCTGAGTGCATTTTAGTAAATCCAGAGGTATGCCAGATTTTCTAGGTAGATCTTGCACTAAAGAAAACCTTTTGAAAGTATCACAAATGTTGATTGATATCTTGAAAACAGACCGGAATTGAGTGCAATTGCGTGACATCCCTTATTTACACCGAATAAACTCCATTGTACCTCTTTAAAATCATCTTTTCTTTGCTCGCTTTTTTGTATGAAGGATTCTCTTGATCTTCTTGGCAGTTTCTAAAATTGAAAGATATAATACCTGTGTTATAACTAACATATTCGGATGGTATAAATATTGGTTTTTTGAATTATTGTATGTATCTTGGCTGCAATTCGATATAGTTTGTTTAATATACTGAGTTAGGAATCAGATTGGTACAACTGTAAACATAATTTAAAAATCTGGGTTTTATCAAATTTAAAAATAAAATCAGGAAACATCCGGAAAATTGGCATCTAATTGATATGAATACTGCGTTGATTAAAAAGTAAAAAAAAATCACACAATAAAAAAACATGCTCTAATTCACATCGTGAAATGGTGTACCCATAGCCTTTGTCTTCTCAACACTTGCGGAATTCAGTAAGTCTTATAAAAAAAGGTTAACAATGAGTCTTTAATAGTCTACACTAGCTGCACACAGTGTCAAGCACACTTTGAAACTTCAAATTGGCCTGCTGATATAAAAAATTTAAGAAAAAAAAGCCTGTAAATTGGGAACCTTATATTTAATATTTCTAATAGGTCTTTGCTATTGCAACAAACTGTAAAATTGTCTTTAAAGAATCAAAGAACTCTTTCTGGTATATGTGTACCGATTTTGATCACTAAAAGCAAAGTTAAAAAGGTTTTCGAAAAGCACCTTTTTCACAATGTCACAGATCACTCAACATATACTTCAAAATATTTAGACGGTTCAGAGTATAAGTTCACAAAGGTTGGTTACAAAAGGCAAAATACAGGTCAAGTTATTAAAAATATAAAAAATTGACCATTTAATGACGCCATAGTTCGATGCCATAGCAACCACCAATTTAAAAATTTGCCTAAAAGTGGAAACCATTTAGGATAAATTTGCAGAAATTTTGGTCACATCAGGCGAAGTACAGATGAAGTTATCAAACATTTGGAAAATTGATCTTTTGATGACGTCATAGGCCGCTGCATAGCAACTAACCATCGAAATTGGTCTGACATTTTTTGGAACGATTGGATGTATATATGTACCAAGTTTTGTTACCAAAGGCAAAGTACAGATGAAGTTATACACAATTTTGCTATAGCAACAAACTGCCAAAATTTAATAAAAAATACGCAGGGTCATTTAGTTCATACGTATACCAAGTTTGGTTATTAAAATCAAAGTACAGATGGGTTTTCTTTAAATTGTTTTGGGCCAATGAGAATTTAAAAGGTATGCCTAAGTTTATGAAACCTCCAAATTTTGAGAAAATGTCATTCCATTCTAAAGATTTCTTTTGCTGTCACGCAGTATGGTATATAAAGAAAAAAGTTTGCCTCAAATTTTTTTTTTTTGGCCTTTGTTCCAGAGATACAAGCAAAAAAAAGTCTCTAGGAAAAAAAAAACTGATTTTTTGAAGGATGACTCTACAAAAACGTGCTGATCTTGTTAAAAAAATCTTATTTGAAAATTTGTTCTCATGCGAATTAAACATAGCTCAAAATTGGGGATTTTATCAAGTCAAGTACAGTAAAAATACGAATGCGAGATATTTAAGATTATCTGGTATGTTTCAAAACCTTAATTCACAACTTAGTTTTCGTTCTTCTTTCATTGTTCTCTCAGTAAACTTATTAATGACTGTAAAAAGCATTTTCTTTATTCTGTTTCTGATAACAGCTTTTATTACTGTATAGAAAAAGAAAGCATGCTCTCAAATTCAAGTTGTTATCACCATGGTAACAATATACTGAAAATGTTTTAACACGAGATAACGAAAAGAAAAAAAAAAATAAATAAATAAATAAATAAAAATAAATTTTTATCCAATAATACCTTTTTGAGATATTTTTTGGAAAAATGGTTTTGTGAATTAAAAAAGGAAAACATAGGAATCACATATATGGAAAAAAAATTAGAAGATTTTGAAATTTTTAGACCTTGGAGTATCATTAAACATCAGGCAGTATTATTTTCAGCCGAGCGTAAAATAGAACTGTTTCAAACTAAGTGTGACAAAAATGTTTTGACAATACAGTATGTAAAGTAGAAATGCAGAAATAAATGAGATGTGAGCTTACCTTTGATTTCCCTTTAACAGAAGTCAACTCTATTGATACCATAATCATTAATATTTGGACAATTAGTGTTTGTACAAACATACGTTCAACGACAATTAAGAAGCAATGGAGGTCCTTTAGTGAATTGAGAACTTTTACTTGTTTGTGATGGGCATCAAGGTCTTTTTCCTTTGCAATTACTTAGTGTTTCTCCGATAGGCACTTTAAAAATACACAACCAATCTATATCATCTGAAACATTATCTCTTTCCATAAAAGGGGCATCTTTGAAAACATCTGGATTAATATATCTTTTGGAACCTTGAAACACAACATCAGCACCATCAAAAATACTTTTGTATGCTCGACCTGAATCAAATGCTTTCTCTAATTCACTGGAATCACTGACATTTTCTTGCATATCAGACGTGTTTGTAACTTTAGGTGAAACGTTCCCATAATTTACATCTCTTTCATGGTTTGAAATAAAGGAAACTTTATCACTGTCACTTTGGGTGAGATCGATAGCAACTGATAGATTTTTTTTGTTACTACATCAGGTTCGGATTGGATAACTGGAGGAGCTGGTAGAGCTTTGGAAAAATTGTGGTTCGAAATAAATCGTTGTCACTTTGAGTGAGATCAATACATACTGGGTTTTCAATGGTCTTATTTACTACATCACGTTTAGTTTTGATAACTGAAGGATCTGGTACACTATTGCAAGAATCATAATTTGAAATAAGGAAACTTCATCATTGTCACTTTGATGAGATCAATAGATACTGAGTTTTCAATGGGTTCAGATTTGATAGCTGGAGGATCTGGTACAGCAGTAAAACTTTGGGACAAAACGGAATCTTGCTTGACATTTTCTTCACTATTCAAGAAACTTATCTGAAATAACGGAACAACAGCATCATAATGGTTTCAATATGTTTCACTACTTCTCTCCAAAAAGGGCAAAAAGAATGCTTGGACAACATATTATCTTGTGAGTAGTAAACAATAATTTCACATGAACATATATTTGACATTGAATATAATAGGAAATCGATCGATTCTGATGGAAAAAGATAATCTTTGTTTTATTAAACAAACGCTGAGGGAGTCTTCTACTTCTTCTTTGTTTTCTGTTGTGGCAGCTGCATAGCTATCAAAGTTATCAATAATACTTGTGATTACTTTAACCAACATGGTATTGTATGAAAAAACAAAAGATGAACATTGTTAATTTTACAAGATTTGAACACAGCTCTTGGTAGGCAGTGCCCATCTCCGGCAATGGGCAGTCTTTTCTTCCCGAATCTCCTGAGTCCAAGGTCAAGATGTGAATAGCTCAAACAAACCAAAAATTAACCATGTGATAAAATAAACCAAAATGGCTTGGCTCCAAACGTTCCAATCTTTTTTCGCAATAGATAATATCGATATAACTGTTGACACTTATGACGGAAAGAACCATTTTCATGGAACAACGTCAGTGATATTTCAAAACAATGGGTCGCCAAGCTGCAATGAAATAACATTTGAAAGAAACGCAGAAGCAAGGAAGGATGCTTTTTACGACTTGAAACAAATATTAGAGCCTGCCTTAATGAACAGAAAGTATTATGCCTATGAAGACAATGTTAATAATCAGTTCATTGAGGAATAGACGGCTTACAATGTTTTTATTTTTGACTTTTATTGCCTATGCGTTAATTTTCAGCATTCAAAACAAACCAGCGAAACAGAAAAGCAGACGATGAGACTACAACAGCAACAACCACAATAAAGAAAGAAGTCAAAATGCCTGAAACTTGCTGTGCATTTGGGTGCACAAATAGAAGATGTTGAGTTTCTACTTGTTGCCATCAGAAAAAAGCAAAACCAAAGCTGAAAGAAGAGCTCGTTGGATAGAAGCCATACGTAGAGAACATTTGAGCGAAGAAGCCAAGCGTACTGCTAAATTATGCAGTGCTCATTTTGTGACAGGTAGGGTAATTATTATCGTAATTTGTTTGAAAAACCTATTAAGTGTCTAGAGTTATTTATGATTTTCGAAATCTTTCTATTTTAGGCAAGAAATCAGATGACCCCAATCATGTGGATTACATTCCAACAATATTTAGCTTTAGCAAATCTCCAGAGAAAAAGGCTCGCAAATCACTGATCAGATGTAATAGATTGGTTGCCAAGTAACATAATATGGAGAAACTTTCCACAAAAAAGTCTCTTCAAAATCAGAAAACTGATGTACAAAATAGAAACTCTGAGAATAGTTCCCAAGAAAAGAATATTCCTGAAAATGAAAAATGTATGCAGCTTAACTGAGAAATAGAATCAATTTTTTTTACTTTGTAGGTTAATAGAACATTTGTCTTTTTTTTTTCAGCAACTCAAACGCATTGTCAAGAATCATCAAAAGAGAAAAAACTAAAATGCAAGATACTGAAACAAAAACTCGAAACTGCATCTTTAAAAGCTAAGCTTAGAAAATCTGAGTCCGTGGTGAAGGAATATAAAGAGCTCGAATGTCAGACAATGACTTTCGAGAACATCAGAGATGAGAAAACATTAAATTTTTTCACTGGTTTACCTAAAAGAGAACTGTTTGAGTGGATATTATCAGTTGTAAAAAATAATGTTAAACAAATTTAAAAATGTATCAGCTATGAGGATCATCTTCTAAATGTATTGATGAAGTTAAAGCTTGGTCACCCTAATAAAGATTTAGCATTTGATTCAACACAAAGCCAGAGTATATCTCTAAAATTATTCGACAGTGGCTACCTAAATTGTCAGCTATTTTAGTGAATTTGATTGTTTGGCCAAATCGAGCAGCTTTGCGAGCAATCTTCCTGCATGTTTCAACAGCTTTAAAAACTGCTGCTGTATTATAGACTGTACTGAAACTTTTATTGAGAGGCCCTTAAATTTACATGCAAGGGCCCAAACCTACTCAAATTATAAGTCACACAATAAAATAAAGTACCTTGTTGCAATTACACTTTCGGGAGCAGTCAGTTTTCTTTCAGCTGGATGGGGTGGCAAGGCGTCAGATAAGGAGATTACATTAAAATCAGGATTTCTAGACAAGCTTGTCCACGGTGACTGCATGAGGCAAGATTTTTCTCGGATTCCCAGAGAAACCATATCGAAAACCACGACGTAATAAAATAAAAAGTTTGTCCGT
>JANSTP010311139.1:0-10408 GCA_025330745.1 Cladonema radiatum | reverse complement strand
TGTGAAGCGGTTCATCTAAGAAATCTGATAACCAATCAACATTGATATCTTCCTCCGCGCATGCCTAGAAGAGATTACAAACACGTTTTAACTTTAACTAATTATAAACAGATTAAACGCTCTAAGGAAACATGGAAGGAATCTTAGTGAACTTCCATAATGTTCACAATAGGACAAACTCAGAGTTTAAAAGTTTTTATAGAATGCGTAAGTGAGACCAACGAAGGAAATAATTGCGGTGGGAAAAACATTTTCACTTAGAAATTTCCTTGGAAATTTTGAACCATAGCCTTCTATAATACTACGGTATTATAGCCTAGTATTGGAGTAAACATATGGACAATGCTCTCTAACTAATAAGAAGTTTTAAGGTTAATAAAGCCACTGCGTTGTTCTGGTTTCAAAAGGAATTCAAAGTTGAATTCAAATTCAAAGGAATTCATTGTAGGGGGGAACATTTACTGTGCTAGGTGGAAATATCAACATTTAGTAAATTTTATTACCTCTCGGCTGCAAGAGAGATAATTACACCTAGATTGTTAATAATAATTAGGTCAAATGCTAGCATGAAGCACTCGCTGAAGAATTTTGCTCATTTTTGGCATAATTTGGCGGTTCAGTTTTAAACTTAAGTTTTTTGAAAACTTTTTGAAACTCCAGCCCACTTTCATTCTACAGTTTGCACTACTACAGCTGTGTTATTTGTTTAAACAAATATTGAAAGAAATCGTCCAAATAAAAAAATCTACATTCAGTTTTTCTCCTAGGCGTATGAATGAATATTTTTTTATTCAAAAAGCAAAAGAATTATATAGGCTATAAAAAATAGGCTTCTAATGCGAAAAAGTCTACGTCAAAGAAAAAAAGAAGAATTAAAATTACGAAACGTTTTTTAAATTTACTTAGATTTTCTTTAGTAAAATAAAGAATAAAATAGTTAGTAAAAATGCCTAAACAAATACGAAAAACTTTTTTGAGCCTTCCCGCAGTTTTTTTTCTTTTTAAATAAAATATTTTTTTGAAACGAACTTGCGTATTCGGCCTTGATTTGGTAAATCTTGTATAGCACCAATTTTTAACTTTTTTTTCTCCTTTTGTTTTCTGACAATAAAAAAGTGATAAAAGTATTAATGACAAATGATCTTCCATAATTTTCGTCTGACATAAAAAACTATTTGCGTGATAGTGAGGTCACATTGATGGACAACCACAGACTAGTTGAAGTTTTTGTAATTTCAAACCACTATTACGATAAGATTTTATAAGAGCAAAATAAAATGGTAGCCAAAAAAATCACGCTAAAATAAAATAATTGACTAAAGATTCATAGAGGAACTAATAGAAATAGGATGCATAAAAGTATATAAATATCTAGAATACAATTTGAACCGTCATAAGGATTTACATACAAAAGTTATAAAGCGTAAGGTTGCCAAAATATTGAGCCCAATGCAGAACTTATAAAAAGCATCTGCTTGATTTATTTATAATAAGTCATTTTTAAAGTGCAAACTTTGCTTATTTTTAAAAAATTTATTGCTTTCCAAAGCCAATCAGATAAGGTTTTGTAAACTTCTCTTAGCACCAAACTAATGAGTAAAAGAAGATTAAAAGTAATCAATAGGGGATCATTTTATGCATAAGAGTGGGCGTTTTGTAAAATAACTCCTCGGTAAAATGCAGGATGGTATAATTATTAATATTTTTATTAATTATTGAATTTAATCATAGTATTTTGCTTTCTGTTAGCATTATTCCTTAACTATAAGTAATTTATTCTAATGCTTGGTTGTGATGGGAGTTTTTTCAAGAGCCAAAAACAGTTAATTGAGAAATGAAACGAAGCATGATTAATGATTTTAAAAACCTGCAGGAAATGAAATCGAAAGTAGAACAGTCTCTTCTTCAGCACACTATTTTTACTACACATGGTTAATTTTCAGTTGTTTTATTTTCAACTAAAAATTTTTTTTAGGAAGAAAAAAAACCTATATAACTTCCTATCTTGACCCACTTAAAAGCAACCTAGGTTATTAAATTATTCAGAGTTTGAATAATACAGTTTCTGTTTAATTACTCGTCTTTGACGTCACTCGAGGTCATCAATGAATAAGAATAATAAAATTAGGATACCAATGCTCTTCTTTCATCCAAGAGAGAGAAATTATGGAAAAAGAGGAATAATTTTACTGGTACTACGAAAGCGAAAGTGAAAAATGAATTTAAAAGAAGGGGCGAGATCAAGAAAATTCTACGAAAACAAATTTAACTCAGGAACGCATGAAAACCATTCGCATATAAAAAAGGAAGTCAAAAAATATTCAAAACTAGAGGGATTCCCTTTCTAATTTTCGAAATATAAATAGAAATAAAGCTATGATAAGATAATAACCTTGTTCTTGTTTTAAATGTTGAAAATGTTGAATAATAAGGAAAAGGAAAAACATACCACGTTTGGATCTTGTATGGTATCAAATTCACTTTCTGAGACAAAATTATCTAAAATATTTCCATTACTTTGTCCATAATCATCAAATTCTATTTGCTCTTCTTTCACTATCGACAGGTCTATTTCTTCTTTCGGTAGCATGTTCAGCATTTTGTTTTTCGGGTCGGACGACCGGTAAACGGTAGATAAATAAACAACTTCCGGTTAATACTTCAAAATTTGAAATAAAATTTCCTTTATTGAAAGCAGCTAAAAGGGCGATAAAAAATAAATAAAATCAATAATCTGAAATGTGTAATACTGTAATATTATTTTTCCGTTTTTAGAATAAATATTTTAAAATTTCGTTTTTCGAGTACTAGAAAATATCTCCAGACAAATTCTTTGTCATCATACAAAAAAACGACTTTCTATAAAATTGAAAGCATGTCTTGTTATAAAGGTTTCGCAACCACACTTTGATAAGAGAAAGGTTTTTAAAGCGAACAAGTTATAATAGCCAATCAAATTAATTGTTTACCAGCATTAACCAATGAAATCAAAGTATTTCTATTAAACCAATAGTGTGGGTTTTACATTGAGAATAATTATCTTTATAAACATGGCTTTGAAATAAAAATTTAAAAGAAGCTTTTGTATTAATGTGTTATATATACAAATATATGATACTGTCTGCGCTACTAGGATACGATTTAAAAATTACGAAGTTATGTCAATTCATTGTCAAGGAAAGAAAAGAAAAATCTAATTATTTTTTAAATACCCCCTTCCATAAGATTTATTCAATATTTTTTACAGATTTTTAATTTTTTTTCTTCAGAAAAAATTGCTATAGAAATTTCATTGAATTTTTTATTGAATGAACAGCTGATTTCGGCATGATCTATGTGCAAAGATCAAAACATCACAACATGCTGCTAACCTGAGAAACTGAAATTCTCTTCTTGAACAAGTCTGAAAAAAGATAGATTCAAGCGTCCTTTGGTTTCACATTAAGCCATTTTAAATAGGCCCCAGACTAGTGATTCACAAAAATTGCAATACCCCTTTTTAAAATTGACTTTGGTTACTTAGGATGATACCAAGGCTTTTCAGAACTTCACTTATCGTTAATATTCAACATACAAGCATTTTTATGAAAAGGAGTGGTAATTTGCTTAAAGGAATATATGGTCTCCTTTTTTATATACATAGCCTTTAAATTCCATACTATCTTGGTGTTTCTTTTCATAATTTTGTTGCTTTTTCTTTTCATAATTATGATTTAAAAATCAAGACATCGAAAATCCCCCTTATTGTTGTTTACTCTGTTTGTTGACATAGAATCTGACAAGTTGAATTGATCATCAGTATTGAAAAATAAACGTCTCTATTCAGCTAATCACCCCTGTGTTGTTTTTGTGAATATTTTAAACTGTTATACAGGAAGGAGTTGAGGCCATATTTTTTCTCCTCAAGATTGACGTCACAAAAATCTGAAAAAATGATCGATTTCCTTCGTTATGAACACACCGTAATTCTAGTAAATTGCTAAGAAAATATCTTGGAGTTAATAATTTTGTTAAAAACAAAGATAATGATGTTATGATGTGATCAAGAGAGAAAATGTTTTTTTTTTGAAAAGACGTTTTAATGATCTCCTAATGAGATTTGTCTGTATGGGATATGTTTCTCACAAACTTGTTATTATCTTTATTATTATATCATCTGATTTGTTTAAAATAATATGGATTAGAAGGCAAAAACACAACTTCTCTTAAAACTTCCCTGAGAGTGAAGGGGAGATAAAAGTTTTCTTGGGGGTGAAAGGAAGATAAAATTAATGGTAAAATGTGAGGCCTATTAACTAAATTTCATTTTTGGAAAAAGGTAGCTATCTATAGAATATGATAAAGAAAATGTTATATGCAAATAACTGAATGCGATAAAAGAGTTCAATATATTTCAATCTGTGATTGACTGTGAAATTCCACCTATAAAAAACTCCTCAAAGTTTTGGTCACAACCTGACACCACCCCAAAGAAAGTGAATTAAATATGAAGTATTTTTCTGCTTTTGTAATAATTTGTCTCTATAAATTGTTCTTCCTTTATGTAACCTGAATATTCTGTGTGCCAAGCCTTAGATCTGAAATACTTCCAGCAAAAAAAGAATACCTTTTTTAGAGAGGTAAAAAATAGAGTTTTTAGAAATCATATTGGTATCTTGAATTGTTGAATAACTTTCATTTGGGTAACAAAATTGATCTGAATTCTTCGAAATACTGTATGGGTACTGCATGGGAAGATCTGCATAACTTTGAAGCCAGGTCATAAAGGAGTCACAAACATTATAATCACCATAGCAACCAAATAGTATACTAATATAATTTCGGCGTTTCTATGTTCAATTATTTGCGATCAGCTATTTTGAATATGTTCACACATTTTTTACATAAGAAAAATTTACTCTGCATGTGACGTCATAAGTTACATTTGATCACAGAATGTATAGTGCGTTTACTCACCTGACCTCACAAATGCATATGAAAAAATAAAGATGAAAAACGGTTTTCCACTTTCTTTGCAAAGAAAAATATTTATATTGAGTAATAATAGAAGAAAGTGATTTTCAAGCTTTTAAGAATCTACAGTTTTTTGTTAACAACAGCAACTACTGCTAGCCCTCAAAAAATCTATATTGAGTGAATTGAGAGCTGAAGCTCTGCCAACAAGCTAATTTACTATTTTTTTAGAATAAAGTTCATAATTTTAAAGAAGCATTTTGGTGTCCTTATGGTGGCCATTCGTGTTTATTATCGATAAAGACAAAAAATAGTTTAGATTTTAATACGCTAAAAAATGATGAAGAGAAAACTCACGACGTAGAATCTCACCAAGGGTGTCAAACAGGGGATTATTTCTGGGCACTGCAGACATTCTGGATCTCCCATTTTAAGCACAATTTATGATTACACTATAGGTCCCCTTCTTAATCTCTGTCCTATACCCAGGCCAACTTTTTCATTTTCATAACCAAGTTTTAATAAAATTTCAAAGCGAAAACATTAGCAAAATAAGATTTGAAAATGATAAGGCAGAGATTTCACTGGAATGTTATATAACTTCCCAAACTTTCATTGGTAATCCTCTTCAGTTGACTTGTGGCATTTTGATTTGCTTCTCATAGCATTTGTCCTTATACTATTCAACAATTCTTGTCGAACTGGTTTTGAATTGACAAGAATTTCAGCAAAATATGTACAATTTCAAGACTATTTTTGGATTGACAAAAGTTCAGGTAGACTTGAGCTAATTTATATATTATTTAAACTCGGAATAAGAGACTAGCGCAAAATTTGAAGAATTTTTTTAAAAAAACAAGAAAGTACTGAGCGGTTAGCAAATCTAAGGAGAAAGGAATGAAACAGGTTAATTTTTACTACTAATATTGAAATCGAAGTTTGTTTGGTATAAACGGAAATGATGATTTACTAAATCAAACTTTTCAATAGTTAATTTTTCATTTCAGCCTCTTAGTTCGTCCAGACCTGTTCAGATAAGGGTCACGTAGTTTTTCTCCGAACTTCAAATAGCCATTGTGATTGGTTGCACGAAAAATGAAGTGTTCGAGTGTATGAGTGTATGAGTGTATGAGTGTATAAATTTTTACCTCCAAAATAATTTGGGCGTAAGTTTTTAATGAAAATTGAGCTTTTTTCTTGTCTTAATCATTATAATTGTAAAAAACTCTCTAATCGTTTTTCTTCCTTTTCGTTTACAAACAGAAAATCTATCTCATTCGTGACCACCAACCCGAAAAACAGCTTCAAACTACCTACTGTAAATCCTTTCCTTAATTAAAATTCAATAACAGCAATTAAAGGTAACGAGCTACAATATCAAAATCAAAAAGAACAATTATTAAGATTTTCAAGTAATTGGTGGTACTTATGTTGATTAGAGTACTAAATAGATGGGTAATTTTATTGAAAGAATTCAAATTTACTCAAAGACTATAAATGCCGACCCGTTTGATTTAAACGTTTTATTGAATTTATTTAAAAAAGCTCCGTGGGAAGCTTCTAAGCTTTATCGGAGAACCTAGAAGTTGCAAGAAGGAAAAAATTGGTGCTCTTGGAAGAATGGGGGAAAATCATCTAATACTCTTCTTTCTTCGCAGTCCGTTCAGGCGTTCTTTAAGACGGGGGTCGTGTAGAAATAGGCTTAAATGCAGAAGAGTGTCCATTTCAGTTTCTAGTGGCTAATGAAAAAGGGTTAGGCCTAGATAACTTGATTATTCAAGGTTTGATTAAACCAAGTTTTTTTGATCTAACTTATTCTTAATTATTCACTTTAGAATTGTCCCCAATTTGGATTTGTCTACAAAAAAAGGGTTAGGTCAAGCCTAGAAATTTCACCAAAATTATATTTAATTCTTTCTATTCTGAAATTGTTTTGTCTTAACCCTATTTTAACTGGGGGGGGGGGCAATTATTCAAGGTTGATTATTCAAGGTTTGATTAAACCAAGTTTTTTTTGACCTAACTTATTCTTAATTATTCACTTTAGAATTGTCCCCAATTTGGATTTGTCTACAAAAAAAGGTTTAGGTCAAGCCTAGAAATTTCACCAAAATTCTATTTAATTCCTTCTATTCTGAAATTGTTTTGTCTTAACCCTATTTTAACTGGGGGAAGGGGGTCAATTTCACCCCCCCCCTGTGGTTTTTTCGCTGTAACTCCTGAACGAAAAATTCTTAAACGGTAGAATTTGGTGGCTTTTAATAACTTTTTATTAGGAATGATTTGAAAAAAAATTTGGTCAAAAAATTTTGGACACCCTTGTCTAGAAGCCATGTCTCAAAACCACCTCTCAATTTTCAAAATTGAATTTTCAGAATAGCCATTGACCATGGAGGTAATATAGAATCTTTGCACTCTAAATCTATTGAATATGTTCCAAAGTATCGACAACATTCACCCGACGTCATATATTTGCCGTCACAACGATGTTATGACGTCATATCAAAAACGACGTTATTTTTAAGGTTTTTTGACTGTTTTCTTAAAAAGTGATGACGTCGAGTCAATAAGAGTTGTTCTTCATCTTGAGAAAGTTTCGTGGCCATAGCATTACCGGAACCAGAAAACTTTGGTGGAGGTCAAATTGACCCCCTCCAAGTTTTTCAGGGTCAAAAAAGCCCAGTTAAAATAGGGTTAAAATTTTGGGAACAAAGTTTTTAGAAGTTATATTTTTCCAAATAATAGAGAGTCGAAAATATTTGAAAATGGTTTGCCGAACTGAACTAAATTGAGAGAACTAAGGATCGAAAATCATAGCTTGGAAATATTGACAATTTCATGACAACACAAATTTTATTATTTTATTTTATTTTTTTAGTTCTTCTTTACTTTTGAAATATTTATTTTTCTGTCACGAAAATGAGAGTATTGCATTCGCAGTCGTAAAATGGAGAATCTTCAAATTCGTAGTCAGGTTTCAGCTTTTAGAAGAAGCTAACTTTTAGCCAGCAATTTCCTCATTTTCTCCAAGACTAAGAATGATAGCAGATCTTTTAATTATATCAAATTGGTCTTTTATAAGATGATTTTTTTTTTTATGAGCTAACATAGTCAATAAATCAGATCATGAGATGGTGAATTGTTTCAGATTTTTATCTATCGCTAAAAGCTAAAGTGAAAGTTTTTATGACGTAGTAGCACTCAATAATGGCGCATCTTCGTTACTAGTTAAACGTTAAAGGATAAATATTGTGTACAGTGCGTACGGGGTGACTTCGGGCACTTTTTTCTTTTATTTTGAAAAAACTCGCGATTCACATTGGCTGATGCTACAAAATTTCTAGCGAGTAACAAATGTATGGAAATAGTTGGCTACATGCTATTTTAGCCAGATAATATCTCGTTTGTTAGAATTTAAGAGCCTTTAAAGTTGTCCGAAGTCAAATAAAAACAATTTATAATTAATTTATTGTATTTTTAGATACTATTAATCTTTTTGTAGAACGAAATATTCATATTTATCAAAAAAGAAATTGATATTTTCACTATTTATCGGTATAATTCCCATAACCTCATACTTTACAAAAACATTGCAGACGTTTAGAAATATCGCGTATTATAGGATTAACCAATTAGTTCTCGGCGTCATTTTTGCTTCTTAAAATTCGTTTTCATCATTCATTCTGCAAAATCATAGTTTAACTGGTGCTTCTTTGCAACTACTGACGTAAAAAAAGTAAAAATCATTATTTTCAAAAATTTGATGAAGCTATACAAGACAAACTATGAGGCCGTTGGGGCCAGCCCACAGATATTGAAAATCAAGTTTTCTATTGATTGTGATTAATTGGAACAAGGAAATGCTCTGGAAATAATTTTTCAAATTTATACAACTGGATTCATATTCTTTCAAAATTTATATTCGACACGCCATTATTATCTCAGTAATATGCAGAAAACCCTGTTCATTGCATCTCCATCATTTTTATCTCCATCATGCCCACAAAATACCAACTATTAGTAGGACTATTGAAATTAACACGTTAAATTTTCAATAGAGATTGACTAGTGTTCACTTTTTTCAGTAATCTATCTAAAGAAGTTGACTTACAGGCGTTTTTTTTATGTTTAAAGTCATTTCAAAATGATTTAGGTGTTTTTTTCCCAAGTCACCTCAGGTGTCCGAAGTCACCCTGTTTGACAGTAGCAACTTAATTTGGGCATATTATTTCATCTATCGCATTTGCTTTTTGGCAATATTTCATTCGATAAACTAGTTAAATTTGATAATCCGATGTTTAAGATTCATTGAGTTCTATGCATAGCTCAAATTTTGTAACAACAACGTTTTTGAGCAGATAGAAAAAAGTCTAAATGCAACTAGCCCTAAGAAATTATACGTTTGTTAATATTTGAAAGAAGAATTGTATTTAGTGTGACGTCGAACACAATAAAATGTGTGACCACTTGATTTGGTAATTATTTTACCTGTCGCACATACCTTCTGGGAAAATTTCATTTGATAAATGTCATGAAATTTTTTTAATGTAATTTTTGAGATTGATTCTTGTTTCTTCAGATCTTGGTCACCGTCAACAAAACTATTGACCAAAAAGGACCAAGTTTTAACGTGACAAAGCCCTGAAAAGTAGTTCATTTGTTAAATTTTGGAGAAAGTGTTGAATTATTGCCTGTTGAAGCATAGAAACATCTCAAATTTTGTAATCTTAAATCTTGATTTTGCCGCAAAAAATTTAATTGATTTATAAGATTTGGCATCAAGTGCTTAGTTTTTATATGCTTCTCATCTTATTAATCTAAATAACATAATTTTGGTTGGCTAAGACTAAATAATGATGCTTGCGGAAAAAAAATATGTCAGCATGAGTCATAATTTCATTCAGGCTTCAAATGATGTTACTTTTAGTGAATGATGACAGAGCCAAATATTCATCTATTTCATTATACAGTTTATAAATTGAAAATAGCAATTTATTTGGACGCATAAAGCTTAATAAAAAAAAGTTCTATTAGTTTGCCAGTTTTACTATATTTTCGATATGAGCTCAATATGGAATGAAGAGTTCTTCTTTAGATTTGAAAGCTTTGAGAAAATATTTCGTGAGAGTTGTTCTGCAAAGCAGCTCTAGTTTATTTTTTTCTTACTAACTTTGCCTCTGATTGGTTATAAAACAACCCAAGTGAGATGCATGTTGAAATACTTGCTAAGTTTTATGGAAATACAGTATTATAAGAAGTTAAGATTTTTCATGAATGAAAGAAGATGTTATCATAGTACAGCACTTAGATGAAATTAAGTCCAGTAAAGCACCAGAAGTTGACAATTACAACTGATATTTATAGATGCTTTAAAGGTGCATAAGCACCCTGAAAAAAATAATTTGGCCAAATTTTAAATTCGCTTAATTTTCAGCTCAGTCGTTAGATTATCGTG